>JAWNGG020000446.1:0-65902 GCA_036937485.2 Tetragonisca angustula
GGGGGAGGAGGGGGAAGACCCCTCTTCCTCCGCCTCGCGCCTTCGTCCCCACTCCCTTCCTCGTCCTCGTTTCCATCGAATTCTCGATTATTCCTGTTCCTCGTTCCTGATCCGCTCGTCCCTCTCGTTCGCCTCCTCTCGAACGACAGGCGATCGAAGGACGAAGACGAAGACGAAGACGAAGACGACGAGTACGAAGAGGAAGAAGAGAAGGAGGAGGAAGAAGAAGAAGAAGAAGATAGAGAAAAAAGAAGACGGGGAAGAGGGATCGGGGGGGGGGGAGAAAGGTAGGACGGAGAGTGCGGAACGATCGGTCTTGCCGTCTTTATCCGACGTTGCGAGTCGGCCGAGTCGACGGAGGCGCGCGGGTTCCCTTTTTTTTACAGGCGAGTCGGCCGCGAGCAGCGAGTTTGGCTGAAATTTCACCGCTGCGCTCGCCCGCTTCTTTCCCCCTTTTCGTCGATGCGAGTTACGGGTCCCGGGGAAAAGAAACAATCCGACCGCGACAATAACGATGGAAACGAGAGGGCGCGAGCCAACGGCTAGTCGTCGCCCGATCGTTTCACCCGCCTACGTCCCGGATGCACGTTCGCGCGCCAAATTCGACAAAAAGAGAAAAACGAGAAAACACCAAAGTGAATCTTATCTGGCCGTACTCGCCAGAAGTGGAAGTGACGGCGCGCGCGTCCGATCATCGACCGAGTTTATCGCGGAATTTCAAATTCCTCCGCGAAATTTGGAAACACCTTGCGAGATAGCCTGGATTTTCAACTGGAAAATTTACGTTGAAAGAGCCGCGAATGTCCACGTGTCGAGATTTATCCATGAAGAAAGCGAACTACACCGCGAATGAATCTGAGAACAGTTCGAAACCACTTTCGTTCCGTTCCATAGAAAACTATGGAAGATACAACTGTGGGGTCTAGTAACATCGAGCGATCGAGAAACGTGGAACGTTGATCCGGATCGATCAACGATCGGACGAGATCGAGACGAGAGGAACGTTGGGTAAACGGCGAGAGAGGAAAAGGAAAAGGCAAATGCGAATCGTGTGGAATGCAATTCCACGCTTTACGTACGGGGTCCATCGATCGCGCGGGATCGTTCGTTTCGGCGGTCGTGAATATCGCGGTGGAGAAGAAAGACAAGGGGAGGGTTTGGGCAGGGGACGGACAAGGGAATCGAATACCTCGAGTTCGCGTTAATTTACTTTCGCCAATTGGAAAGAGGCGAAGTCGAGAAGGTGAGGAGGGAAGGAATCGAGAGAGAGAGAGAGAGAGAGAGAGAGAGAGAGAGAGAGAGACGAGAAGGAAGGCATCCTTTCGGAGTCGCGGCCATGCTTTATCGTGTCTATACGATCTTCGCGGACCGGTAAAGTAAATAAAAGGGCTCGCGTCCCTCACGAACTTAACCTAAACCGCTAACCCCGCGGACGTCGGAAGGAGCAGAGGGGGGGACACGAAGGCGAAGGTGAGAGAGAACCCGAGGAAAAGAAGATGGAGATTCCGGTAATAAACGCGCGTGGGCGAGGATCGACGAATTTTACAGTAATTCCCGAGTCTTTATCCGGCAGATACCAATTTAAATTCTTCGAAGGCGCTGTCCGTGTCCTGCCTCTTCCTTCTCCGCGTCAACGACGCGGGTGTATGGCCGGTACTTTACGAGAGGAATCGACGAGAAACGCTGCCTCTATGCGTGGTCACGAATACGCGCGTTGACAAACTCGGGATCGTCGGGCCCGTGTTATCGCGCGACGGTTGTTCACCTCTCGAATCTCCGCTCTGTCGGAAGGAGCGCGTGTTATCGATCTTCGCGCGTCACATCCGTGGCCCGTCGGTGATCGCTAGCTCTTTTGTTGTGACTCGCGACGATATTAAATAAATAGCCTGACGGCTCGGGACACGGCAGGCTCTCGCGATAGAGAATGCCCCTTGGGGCACCATCCGAAACACACACGGAGCGGCGCTGGATGAACAGGGTGAAAGGGACGAACCGAAGATGATCAGCCGATCCACGGAACGCGGCGGTAAGACCAGTTGAGAAATGACAACACGATCGCCGACACTTCTCTCTGTTCATCTCTTCTGTCTGTTTATCTCTCTCTCTCTCTCTCTCTCTCTCTCTCTCTCTCTCTCCCTTTCTGGACGAAGGCTCGCTTCCTGCCTCCCTTATCCACTCGGTCGTTTCGCCGCGCCGCACCGCGCCGCCTTCCACCTTTCGCCTCGCATCCTCGAGGATCCGCAGCGTTACGTGCACGAGCCTCGTATACCTTATTACCAGCTTATAGGAGAGGTGTTCTCGCGGCGAGCCACGCCACTTACCGGGATTGTTTAGCGGCGTTTACGCGTCGATTGCTGACAGGGGGTCGGTACTCGGTGATACCGTATTATGCATTCGTACGCGGCCGATTCTCTAGCATTCCCCTCATCTCTCCGACTTACAACTCCGCCGTTTGCACTCCTCTTCCACCACCGGCCGTACCGATGCAACCGAGAGAGGCGTACGACGTCGTTGCGTACACATCGCATCGAACAGCGACCGGGAACACAGAAAACCGAAAGCCATACCTCGAGAAAGCGTTGCGCGCGAGCAGCCTTCCTTCCATGTCCACGCCTCCTTGCTCGTGCTCGTCTGCACGCTCGTTCTATGGGAACACGGAATAGGCCGGTATTCCGCGACACCCGGATACTGACAGAGTTGCTCGCCTCTTGATCACGGATACAGACAGAGATCACCGATACCGACACAACCGTTTACATCGGGTGATACGATGCGAGTGGCGGTTCTCGCACCTACTCTTCTTCAGAGTTCTTCGAGCAGTTCTTCAGGTTACGCAGTCGGTAATTGCATCGTCGAGTACCGAATTGGATCAATGGTCGAGTAGGTTACGTCGATTCGAGTGACCTCGATCTTTGCAAACACGTTAGATGGCACGTGGAATTAAAGGAGAAGCCGCTGACAGATGTCACGATCCGACCGAAAGAAACTGGATCGCTCCGAGTCTATCCAAGTTCCCGCACGCGGACGTCTCCATCTACAAACCTAACACCGAGCTAATTGCCAATGACTCGCCTTGGCCAAAGTATACACGGCCAAGTTTCACCCTTCTCGGGTTGAGAAACTCTGACGCTTCGAAGAAGGAAGAGGGTACACATCCGCTTCGCGGCGACTCGCGCAGAACGCGAAGGAGAAGCAGGGAAAGACCGAAGAAAAGAAAGGGATTGGATAAAGAGGAGGTGGGTCTACGCAGCCTTCTGCGAAGTAATATGCTCTCGCCGCATGAGGTCCTCCTCCTTTCCTTGCTTCGTTCCTACCCTTCCATCTCCGCACGAAAGAAACCCTTTTCAAAAGTTGGCCTATGCGTCCCTCCAGGCCCCACCACTTCGCACTCGATCGATGTTTTAATTGTCGTTAATGATTCGGAGGAATCTTTCATACGGTGGAAACACGAGGCACATGCGGGAAACGCGGATAACACAAAATTTGCAATTTGTTTCGTTTCGAGTCTAAGGCCGGTGGATTATGACCATAGACGAAGGGTGGCTCCGCAAGCAAATGGAAAAGTGGAGGAATATTTCTCTCGATGGAATTGTTTGTTGTCGCTTCTCGGTACATATCAATTTTATCCTCAAGTGGACTTTCACTGTTGGTTTAATAGTTGAATTAATTGGCAACTTGGTAATTGAAAATAAATTTTTCTTGCAAACGTAAAGAAAGAAACAATGCAGAATTGCATAAATCTTCAAATAACATCAATACAGTTGTTAATTAAAAATTATATGGCATCCTAAGTGTCTGAAACTGACCAGTTATTCTAAATTTACGCTACGGACATTTCAAACTAACCTTGGAAAATTCGTATGTTAGGTGATGCTAACAACTTCATTGAAAATAAAGTTTTAGTCTTTGAGAAATCAATGTTGGTGCACACACACACACATATATATATACTAGAATTAAATTTCCAACAAATGCGTAAAAATCTGTAGTCTAATCATAAACTTAATTTTTCGGTACACGTTCTCCAACATTATTTTTCAAATAATACTTCAAGGCTTAATCCTTCTATGATCCGAAACTAAACTAATACTTTGCACAACAAATCTATAAAACATATGACCAAACTTTCACCGTTTATTATAAATTATTTTCTCAAAATTACAAGCATTTCCTCCGTATAGGTTCCCGATCTATTTCGTCCGATTCCGCGTGAAAGGGCGAGAAATCACACTTCTTATCGAACCGTGAGTGAATAAGGTGTTTCGATCGAGCGGCACCGTGCCCCGAGCACGTGGTGAAGCAGAAGAACGCGACGGGTGGTTGGCTGGTTGGGTGAACGACGGAGGAAGACGAGGAGGGCCAACGGCCCGCCAGAACGAGAAGGTGTATGAAATAGTAACTGTCAGCGTGTAGGCCAAAGTTGATGGCACATTGTCGTATTAAGCCGGGGGTAATTTGTCTGGCCTTCTTTCAACCACCCACACCCGGGGAACGGCGGCCGTTCGACGACCTCTGCTGGCCTTCGATTCGACAACGCTGCGCGCGCGCGCGCTCTGCCGCGCCTTCTCCGCGCGTTCTCTCTCGCCGCGGTCTTTCAACCGTGCGGCCCGATCGATCGATCGGCCAGCAGCCGGCAACAAACAAAAATCGAAAACCGCCCCGTGTATCGACCGCGCGTATTCCACGAGCCGGGACGTTTATGTCAGAACCGGCTCTATTATAATCAAGCGAACGCGGTGACGGAGGACATCGCGTATAAATTCACGACGAACCGTAGCGAAGACGCGCGGCTATCCTTCCCAGGAAGCAAGTCCAGCGGAAAATGAGAATTCGCACGGCCAGATCTCTCTCTCTCTCTCCGAAATTTCAGAGACGAAGTTCGAGTGCTCGAGGAGGATTGTTTGAGCTCCGATGCTGACGAACGACTTTTGTCACTATGATATTGTACCCGGAGCGCAGTATCGTATGACTTGACAGATTTATTGGATTGGCTTCTTTTTTATAATAGATGGACGTGTATGTATATCTCAAAATGTAGCCAACTTCGTTTTAAACCGCAGATTCATTCTGCAATCTGATACCTGATTGTTCAAGCTCGTTTTAGAAAAAAAAGAAAAAACGATTTTCGTTGAGAATTGTTTGTTTGCCGTCGATTTCAAAATGGAAAATTAAAAAAAGACATTTTGTTGTACTACTGTCGAGAAAGGAAAAGAAAGACGATGCAAGCTCGTAAAATATTATCTGCTGAAGAAGCTTTCAAATTGTCTGGCAATGTCACAATTGATTTGTGAAATTTCACTACTGACGAGGATATCAAGGAAGTTTTTGGAATTTCTCTCTGTCGAAAGATAAATCAAACAGAATGGACAATGTATTGTCTAGTGAAGTTTTCGTTTCTCACGAGAGAAATTGACCTTTCATTTGCACACAAGAAAACGCAGTTACTTTCTGGCCAACCTAATATATCTCTACGTTAGGCAGGATAAAAAATTCCAGGATAGAAAATTCAAAGAAAACTAAACGCCTCGTTTGGAGCGAGCGCCTCGCTAATGATAGAACAAAATTACAGCGAAATCAGGGTATTGGAAAGGAGACGGTGACCACCGTAGAGTTGGCGCTGCAGGAGAAAAGCGTGGCCATCCCGTGGAATTACTACGATCTGTCCGGGACCGGGGAAGATCGATAATAATCGGAATCGCGTGCAACGAACCTCGCGGAGGAGCAACGAGAAGCACGCGTGCCGCAGCGGAATAATCCTGCGAGGCTACGGAGAAAATACGAGCTGAATCGAACGTTGGGGCAGGGAGAAAAAAGCGGGAGAGACGCGAGCCGACTCCGCGCATCGGTTACGCGTACGCGCACGTATATGCAAACGCGCCACATGGGGCGACGAGACGACCGACACAGAGTGGTCGAACACCGAGCGGAGAAAAAGAGCAGAAAGGACGAGCCAGGTTGCGAACCGGAGGGAGAAAAGACGTACGAGCGAAAAGACGCTGGAAGAAGCGAGGAGGCGAAGTAACAGGGGTGTAGGTATCTCCGATTCTAATTACCTCCGAGTTACAAGCGGCCGATCGAACCGATCCACCGCGCCGCTCTTCCACGCTCTTACTTTCGCCGACGCGATGCGCGCTCTAACTTTGCTACCACGTTTTGCTCGTTTAGAGGCCGCTCGGTTGGATCTTGGGACGACGAATCGCTCGATACGCTACCTTCCTAACGTAATCTGTCCAACATGCTGTCGAATGACTACGCGTCCCACTATTTCTCGGATAGATTCCCTTCCCCGCTGGGAAATTGTTGATTCTAAGAGGCCAGGTGTCCTCGAGATAGTCAAAAAGATCGATTTTTCTAAAATTATATGTTCTGTGTATTTTTCGAAAATACTCGAGAAAATAATTAAGCTTGGAGCTCTCGTCAGTGTATAACGGCGTAACAGATGACTGAAGCTTTAAAAAGCTTCCAAAGGAGTGAAACTTTTGAAAATCGGTACCAAAGATATCTGAAAGACGAAATTGCGTACAGAAAAATAGAAACAACATGTTTCACCGTTGTATAATTTCCTTGTAGAAAATCTTAAATAATTGAAGAAATTGCTATGAAATTGGAGAATATTGAAATTATTATAATATAAAAATAATAATTGATGCGACATGTGATAGAAAAAGAGCTGTACATTTAGAACATGGATCATTCGTTCAACATGTTTATTTGTTATTTCGGCAATGATTTTTATTACACGTATGTTAAGAGACTCTTGTTTTTGTGTTTTGTAATGAGTCCACCTTTTTATTTCCGTTTCTCCTTCTCGCTGAAATCTCAATAAAATACGACTCGTTGCAGCTTACAGCGGTTCTCTAACGACGCGGTTCGCAGAAGGAACACGCGAGCGGGGAAAAGCGGTCCGCGGTTTAATTTACAGAGGCGTGTTTATGCGCGCGCGGCCGGAAATCGCAAAACGAAAATGGGCTAGGTGCGTAATCGCGCGTGAAATAATCATTGAGACTGTCTCCTCGGTCCAAACATTCCCTCTTCTCTCTCTCTCTCTCTCTCTCTCTCTCTCCCTCTTCTCCTCCGTTTCCCGATCGTTGTTTCGATAAATCGTTCCACTCGTTCATCCCCGATCGCCGGTCGTTCAGAAGAACTCGATTCGTCCGAACGAGCTGCCCGATTGAGCGGTTCATTTTCCACCGGGGTTCCTATCGTTTCGAATCGTCGTCGATTATGCATCCGGGCGGTACGAATGACCAACCAGCCGTCGGTAGACGGCGGAACGCGCGAATCAAATAACTTGGCAAATTACCTGACCGCGAGGCGCTCGAGGTGACTCGGAGGAATCTCGAGCCTGCAACGGCGGATAGGTCGGTGGACGTGCAACGTCCTTGAAACAACCTACGGATCATTCCTCGGCAGCCGGGCTCCGCGCGCGGTCTCAGAATTACGCGAATTTCTCGCGATCTCGTCGCAATCTTCCGTTTCTTCTTTCTTTTTTTTTCTTTTGTTGTTGTTGTTGTTGTTGTTGTTGTTGTTTCAGCCGATCTTTGTTCCAACGTTCGAGCCAGCGCCCAGTTCTGTCGCCGCGCCAACTCCCGTTACGTTAAACGCGTAGATCAACGAGTGAACCGAGACGACGACTGGACGACTCGGTCACGCCTGTCACCCGTTATCGAGTCTTCGGCCCCGGCGATCGATGCGATCGATGCAACGATAAACCGTTTGACACGATGCCAGAGGTTTACGGCGCGTTTAGGTCGAACGAAGGAATGCCCATTCATCTTCGACTAAATTCCACGTATTGGTTCGCGTTATACTGAATACGACTATTTGTTGCGATGAACAAACAGACAAATGATTTTTATTTCATATTCTTACGAGCGTGAATTTAAGAAATAAAATTTAAATGTAGATTCGACCACCGACTTTTGAGAAACCGGAAGAAGATTATAACGAGTGTTTTACTTTGAACATATTGTATATCGTCATTTTGAGAGTCAATTTATTCAAATGAAATGACAAATAATCTTTAAAGAAGGTGAAGTTTATAGAGTAGAATCAGAAACTACTTGAGAGATTATTTGAAAAAACAGATACAAAGTATAAAATGAAATGAGGAGTTATTTCACTTAGCCAAATGATCAAATAATTTAGAAGAGAAATCATTTGTTTGTTCAAATAAACTGACGTAGGATTATTTCAAGATGAATAGGACGATATAATTATTTAAATAATCATTTTCCCAACATTTTCTTCAAACAATGCCTTACATAAAAAGCACCATCTTCTTCAAAGTTTCTTAAGCATATCTTGTAAGAATTTCATAGATGAACAAGATTTTGATTAAAAAAGACACAGATACTTTATTTCGTGTTCTATGATCACGTTGTCGAGATTCCCAAATTAACGATTGAAAATTAAATTATACACAAAATCTGCGGTCTAGTAACAAACGAACACCAATTTGATCGAAATGAAGGGTGAATGAGCATTCGTTCGTTCGATCTAAATGTCGAGTATCGATACACACATCGATCGAAAAACGTCGACCGTTCCATAATCATGTTTCACGCGAGTTTCTCGAGACTCTGCGCGAGAATCGTTAAAAGCGACAAAGTCGGCGTTCGGCACGCTGCCACTCCTCGCGTGCACGATGGATAACGGTCCCGCCGTGGAATTCGTGCGTAATTAAACGGTCGATAGTGAATTTCAATCGCAACACGTTCCGCGTAAATTCCATTCGAGAGCCGGCGACCGGCGTTTTTCCGCGCGAATCGTCGAGCGGAGAAAGAAGGAAACGACGAAACGTTACGATTCCTACCATATTTCCACAGCCTGGACCGCGAACGTGAAAGCGACGGTGACGATGCGATTATAGAAGACACGGGAGAGGCGTTTCGATTTCTACGGGGAGTAAAACGCGTTATAACGCGGTTACGTGTTACAACCTCGTCCCATTACACCATCGATGGATCGTCTGACCGCGGTTCGTCGTTCGTTCCGTGATTAGATGCGATGCAAATGGCAACCGGTCTCGTGGCTCGACGAATCGGTTTCGAACTCTCGACTATCGTCTACGATGAGCAATGTGCGACACAGTCCTCGTGAAGCAGCTGAAAAGATGTCTCGCGAAAGGAATGCTGGTCTGACTGGTTGTTTCGGATAGACTCGATACAAATTTAAATATAAAAACGGCTATTGGTCGAGTTGATGGACAAAAACTCGTATAATCGAGTGATGGGAGAGAACTATTGACTTTTTGATTTTTTTCTCAACGGTGCGTGTCCATCTGAGAGTTTCTTTCGACAATTGCTCTCGAGAGTGGAGGAAGGACTCCAATTTGGATAACGAAATTATTATCTGTGGATGATAGCCAATCTTGTTCTTACTATAATATTTTTTATCGTAACATTTATTGTAGCATTTTTTCATATTTTAATATTCGCTTGTGCATTTGTTAGATTCCTTTTCGTGCGTGATAATCTTCAAAACGAGTGAGAAAAGAAACACAGATACGTGAAAACTTCTCGCGAATTGACAAAACTCCGCAGTCTGGCGATCGGGTCGAGCAGGAAAGGCGAAAGGGGAGCAAAGCGAGAGGATGCAGCCGCGAACTCCTGGCGAACGCGGTGCAAGCGCGTGGCACCGGCGCGATTGGAATTACGCGTGGCGAAAACGTAAGCCGGCTTCAATGGTAGGGCATCGTCATTCGAGAGCGACTCTCGTGAATTCTCCGGGTCCCCTGCACCGGTTGCCCTGTCACGCCCCTTTACTCTGCGCGAATTCGACGCTCGCGGACGAAACTTTGCCCGTCCGCTCGGCCGCTCGATCGCCCCGCTCGATCTCGCTTCGGGGGCCCCCCGGTTACCACTGCGAAACTATTGGCTATCTCTCGTTGCGTATCTGGCATATTGTTAAGTTAATTGAAAGGGGATGATAAAATCGCAATGGTTTTGACGTTAAGCGAGCTGCGAGCTCGCTCGAGGTGGGGAGACAGAGGAAGAGGACGAAGAGCGGGTGGGAGAGATAGCGTGTATCTGCGAGGGAGGAACGAACAGAGACAGAGATGCGTCGAGACGAAAGAGAAGAATACGCGGATCGAAGGAGCGAGATACGCGTGTGCGTGTGTAGGCACACGGAACCGCGTACAGCCAGATAGAACGGAACATCGGGAGTAGCGCGGAGTACTTGTGCCGCTGTCGGTGAGGAGCCTCGAGGATCGCGGCCAAGGACCACCCGAACCGTCCGTCTCGCTGTGCTCTCCGTCGATCCGTGCAAACTACGTGCAAGTAGCGACATATGTACGTATTTCGAACCGACGAAAAATCTAACGAGAACGAGTTACAGTATGGACCCACGTGCTCCCATCTGCCGATTTTGAAACGATACAGATATGAATGACATAGATAGTACAACACTTCGCAATACAAAAATTTCCAAATTTCTTTATGATTAATTAATATTCACATTTGACAAGACAAGATCGTAAAATATATCCTCATTGAACCATCGCACAGATACGAATCGTTCAAAGTCGAGCATCTGCAAGAGAAGTGTTGCAAACACTTCCGTGACTCGTCTGTAATTAACGTCAAAACTCTCCACTCTGGTTTCTCTTCCTTTCTGCATCATCTTCTGGCTCGCGTAACAGCCAACAATCCAGCACGGCGCTACGCGTCCAGCGGAATCCTTCTCTCAAGCGGGCAACACTTGATGATTTCACGCACGCGTTTATATTCGTTGTTGTTGGATCGAATAGATTCGAAACGACTGGCATGACGCGGCGCATTCCAGCAAGTAGTACGCGATTCGATTCGATTCGGAACGAAGGTTCGGGTTCCCAGCGGCGCGTCGATTTCCTTGCCGTCTTTCGATATCAATCGGACCAATCCTCGACGGCGAACCTCCCGCTCTCTGCGAGGAGATCCATCTCCTCGTTCTCGTCAGTCGCGCGACGACGACGACAACGACGATTAATGCTCTTCGAACGTATGTCTCGATATTTGAAGAACACCAACAAGAAGACCGTGCGAATACCTAAACGAGGGAGAGGGGGGGGGACGCGGTCGACGATTCGGTCTGGCGTAACGAGGTCCCCTTACTTTTGCCAGTCGAAGACGCGAGATATCGCTGCGCTTCCTTCGGTTCCGCTTCAAAGAAACGGGCTTCGTTAGGACGTACTCGCACACGAGGGATCCGCATGAAGACACGGACACGTAGACGAATAAGTGTAGGTAGGAGGGCGTCAACGCGAGCGACAGTCGCGCGTTGAATTCGAAAGGTCGGAACCCTTCGCGCGGTCGTATGAATGTGCAGCGTACAGATGCGCTCTGGGTGGGCGTGTAAATGCCGTATACGCGATTGCCGGTTGTTACGTGAGCCAGAAGACGATGCGGAAGAACGAGTACTTTTTTCTTTTTTTATAGAAATTTTTTGAGGCTGTTCAGTCTGTTATTCCTTCGCGCTCTGTCACGTAAAATCGAATAGTTGGGGAATTTTTAAGCAGGTTCTATTTGAAACACGGACCGTGGAACGATCTTACGTTACAAGTCCCGATGGGAATATATAAATAAACGTTCTTAAAAATAAAAGTTCCAAACACAGAATGGAACTTGTAAGAGATATGGGAATAAGAATTTTTCTGCCGGGGCGACAGACAATTTGCTCGGGAATATTTCAAATACTGACAATACTGAAACCTTTATTTTACAGATTCTAAAATACGTGCTAAATAGTGGTGTCCAAAAATATAAAAATAATGAAAAAAAAAAAACGCACACTGCTAACAGAATGCGAATGTGACGAATTATATTAGTAATATCTGTGAGGAAAAACCCGGACTTACATTTCGGCAAATATTTCGTACGATAAGAATTTTTATTCTCTATTAATTTGAATGCTTGAGCGAGTGTCAAATTTCTACGATAAATATCATTGTCACCTTGTCAATCGTATCTTGTGAAATATGTACACGACTCAATTTGACAAAATGGCTATTTCACACTTTTTTTCAGTGTGTTGACCGATTACGCGATAGAAAAATGACGACGCGTATATTTACATCTAACAAAAATCATGTTAAATCACTCTTACCTTACTTCGACGCGAATTTAATTCTGACAATCTTTCGGAAAATCCATTAGAAACAAGGGATCTCGCGACGAGACACATTCGGACCGCGGGGAAAAGAGTCGAAGAACGATTAACTGGCCACGAAGGATGAGAGGGAAGAAAGGCACGAGAGAATCGCGAAGACGCATCAAGCGGTGTCACGTGCGCCGTGCTTATTTATGCATTTACGAGATTCAGGATTTAGCGGGGTTCCGCGTGCGTTCAAGCACCAGGTTCCGGGAGAGTCCCGCCACTGTCCAAGCTCTCTCGGACACAGATAATTATCTGCGGGGCCTATAGCGTGCTTTACGCTGGAATGCGTTTCTTGTACGATCCAACAGAACCGATGCTCGCACCGAGCCCCCCACCTCGTCTCTGCTACCGTCTACACGTTGACGCTGTTATTCCCCCCGCCGCGCTGTTTGCACGACTATTCCACTGCGTTTGCGTGCAAACGTTGCGCGGGTCGCTGCGTTTACAAAAAAAAGAAAAAAAAAATAAGGGAGAATACGCGCAAATTCCATCTCACCGCTGCCGTGCTCTGTTTGTAAGTATACCGAACCTCAGTCGCGATCATCCGGTTGCCGGATGGAAACGCGAAATCCCGCGACTTTGCTCGTTGGATTAACATTTTTCTATCGCCAGGACTTTCTAATTCTCCGTGAATCTAAGTTAAGACGTATGAAAATAGTGTCCATCGAGAATCCGAAACAAAAAGGAACAAGTTATTTTAATTAGATCTAAAAACGCATCTACGATTATATTCTGTCGGTAGGCCATCTTTTTAATCGTAATAACACAGAATTAAACATGGTCTCCTACTTTTCGAATCCTATTTCTTCACGCGCGAGTTTCAAATGTCGATTGCGCGTCGCATCTTCGAGAAATCTCTGATACACGTGTCTGGTTCTCCGTGCATCCGTGAGATAAATAAATGATAAATAATGATAAAAATAAATAACAAATAGCGATGATATCTGTGTCCACGTACATAAAACATAGACGCACAATTCCACGTGCATTAAGAACGCGAATTTTTTATTTGCCGCGTGCGCAATGTGTTTTTTCAATTTACGTCCCACGGTCTAACAAGGCGTGTGTCTGACGCTCATAGGAAATTCCACTTTGAGAACCTGCGACTCACTTACTCGCCACGCGTTTCCTCCAAGTCGGCAAGATGACGATGGAAGCACGTTGCAGCGAAGGTGGAATAGTCTTGTCGGCGACGTTCCACGATCTCGTGGTGGATGGTTGAATTATCGCGCATCGTCCTGGCTAGAGCCAATCTGCTCGATCGGTGGGGTAGGAGAGCCTCGACAGGGACGAACTCAAGCACGAAGGCGCTCTGACGGACGGACGCAGTTAATAATTCCGTCCCGGACTCCGTGTAACCGACCGGCTTCGTGCCCGGAAATCCAAGAAGCCAACGTTGCAGAAGTTGGAAAGAAAGAAAGAAAGAATGAAAGAAAGGGCAGCGATGTTATCTTCGCGCGGAGAAATCCCGCTAACGGGACTCCCGAAGCTTCCCTCTTGAACAGAAGAGTCGCCAAGAGTCGGAGAGTCAACGTTTTCGACGATGCTCGATCTACTGTTGCGACGAAGGAATCGCGATCGCGCTCGCACCTCCGCAAAAGTGTCTCGATTTATCGAGCGATCGCGTACACTTGTTCCGAGCATCGTGTAACGTTACCCGAAGTTAATAAAGTCCATACCCCCGCCTCCCAGTTCTTTCTTCGGCTTTGTTTTTCCACTCGGTTCTCCGCGTTTTCTCATCTACGACCGGTGACCGCAACATCCTCCCTATCCTCCTGTTTCTCTTGACCGCCCTGCTCTCTTCGCTCACGTTCGTCTTCTTCCTCTCCGTGGCCAGTCGTACCAAAGACCGCAAACATCGCCGCCAACCGGACACCCACAAATTATTTTCTCCGCCGCGGCAACTTATCCACGGGATTACCCACTTTCGCCCCTCGTCCTCGCCAACCCTCCCCACCCCCTGATTTTCGGCTCAAGCCGAAATCCTTTCAATTCATCCCTCGTAACGTTCCGACCTTGGAAACGATCCTAGAGCAAGGCACGCGTTCATTTGAGAGTTTAGTTCTTCATTCTTTTTTTTTTTTTTTCGCTTTTATAGTCTGCAACTGATCCGTCCAGCAAATAATTTAGCAAATGAGTGGTAAGTGTTCGATACGCTAGCCTCGAAAGCAGCTCGCTTCACAGTTTCACTCTCAAACGCGCCCGGTTGTCGGCGCAAAGAGCAATTCCATTCGGGAAGCGCGCGGGGAACGGCGAGGCGAAATGGGGGACGCGTGAAAGAGACGAATCCCGTCTGGATGCGGTCTATTTCGTGGGACGCAGGTGGCGCGTTCGCCGTTTCAAAGCCGGGGGATCTTCGTGGATCGGCCGTTTTTCTCCGAGCAACAAAATCGCACGGAAAGATGAATGGCGTTGGGAATCCGTCATACCGAAAATGCCCCGGGCAGCAGCCAAACGCCCGTTGCACGCAGACCTCGGGTTGCAACGTGCTTCCAAAGGCCACCCCTCGCGCGAACCGTTACGCCGAGCAAATACGGCACCCAGCCAACCGATTGAAAAATTTGAATAATTCCTATTTACGATCGGTCCGACTCGGCTCGAAAGTGAATAATCTTCAGCCAACCGCGATCGTTCGTTTCCCTCTCCCTTTCGCCGCGGCGTTTCTCGTTCGATTGCCAAATCGGCGAGCGTTCGTTGACACACTCCTCCTCTCTCTCTCTCTCTCGCTCGCTCGCTCGCTCGCGCGCGCTCGATTTTCAGAAAATGAAATTTCAACGCTCGCCGCGTCGTCGAAACGTTTCGTTTCGGCGAGAAATCGGCACAAGCTTGCCATTTACTATAATTATCGCGTTACACTTTCATCGCGTGAGTCGATTTATTCGGAGCAAAGTTACTCGGGAATGACGGACGATGACGAGAATCTGGAATCTTCGTATAGCCGGCGGCGATTGAAACCAGCTCTCGGCGTGCGTATACGGTAGGAGGTTTTTACCGTCTCATATAAACGGGCTGTCTGGCTGAATAGTCGACGTCGCATTGGCGTCGCGCAATGAAAAATGCGCTTTATAGATTTGCATCGTGGCAGGTTGGATAGCGAACGGCAGGTGTCACGATACGTATCATCCCGTCGTACGAGTACTATACTTGGTCAACAAGTCCAACTCGAGTACGAAAAATCTACGGATTATTTTTCTTCCTTTTTCTCTTTTTCTTTTTCCCTATTCTCTCCTGAGAGAAGAAGACATTGAGTGTGTTCTCGTTCTCGTTAAAGCTTCGCCACATGCACTGTTCGATAAAAACGAAAGGCGAAAGATGGAATGGTGAAAAAAAGAGTGGCACGAATGGAGAGATAGCCGCAGCCGAAAAGCATTATTCGCCGTGGATACGGTAGCTAAATGCGAAAAGATTATTAATAACTTGATCGTCGATCGGCGGTGCGCGTATAAAATGCTGTCGATATATTTCATGCGTTTTTATCGGTGCCTCTCATCTGCTCCACTGGTAGAAAGTTGCGTGGAAGATAAGTGGTGTCGAGAATCTGGAATCTCCGTATGCCCCCGGGCGGCGAAACACTTTGCACGCGTGCAGCGAACGGTTTTTGCCGAGCATCCTACTTGCGTGCATGCAACGCTGCTCTCTACCATCCAATCGGTAGCGCCTAATGAAGGATTCGACTTGCATCGCGGAAACGCGCAACTACCAGCCAGGACCGCCTTCGATACTCCCCGCTCTGCGTTCCGAAATTCCTTCGGATTTCGTTTGTGTTATCGGTGCCCGATTTATTCAACGACCAATCGTCAAAACGTATGAGTTTTACCCGGCACAGTTGGGCAAAAAGGAAAATTAATCAGCGATTAACGATGGAATTTTTCCAATAATCTTTCCAAAAACAACGATTACTTCTGCTATTTATTAATAAAAAAAATATTTCTTATCAATATTTCTTATTAAAAACTACTTGTGTCATGCAAATATCCTTCAATGGAACAAGTTTGGTCCAACAATTTATACAATAATGTTGCTTTAATAATATTTTTAATAGAGTTTACACTCCAATAATTATGTTATGTTGACCATATAACAACGATTGAAACTATTCCGTCGGCAAGGATTTTGTCGAGAAAGAACACTCTCATAGCACAGATTGTTTTTCAATCAAAAGTACGATAACTTACATCGATTGGATTACGAGTTCTCGATATAACATCATGTACAAATCTAACATTATATCTCGTATTCTGATATTTCATTGTTGTTTCAATTAATTAACAACGACAGAGACTAAGTAAATAAACCGAGATTCGATAAATTATAATACACGCGCAGTCTAAATTCGCGGAAGTCACTTTCATTCGTAATCAGCCAATTCGGCTGAAAATTTTTAATGACCGACTCAATTGTTTCATTCAAGCAAGAGGCCGTCGTGCTGCCTCGAGTCGAAGATCGAAGCGGCGTGATCGCTACGAAAGTTAGCTCGCTTTACGCCGAGTAATTAATCGCGAAACAGAATTGCCGGTTATCGGCGACGGTGGTAAATATGCCGGCAAATGCCGTGGACAAGCAGCTGAACATAATGCACGCCGGTGCATGGCTACCGGCGCGAAACAAACGCGGCGGCTCGCGTTTACGCAAGGTTTTTCCTCTAATCGGTAGAATCGGATCGCTAAGCGGCCGCTAAACGGCCGGTTACACGGTACGCTGCAACCGAATGCACCGCCACGGTTCCCTTGCTGCTTTACGACCGAGTTACTCCGCTCGCTGCACCGCGCTCTGTGCCCTCATTCCCTCCCCCCACCCACCCCCTCTCCCCTCTATTCCTCTTATGTAAACGCGTTACATTATGACGATACATTTTATGGAAAATTTCATTTCACTTGGAATTATTTCGATGGGTCCGATCGCGTGAAACATAACTCATCCGCTGGACGCTTATGCCCGTTCTGAACGTGAATTTCGCATTAACGTGATTTTATTGTTCAATTTTACTCGTATTATTCGATAGATTCGTATAATTTGTAGCGATGTCGCGACGCGAGGCTAACGGCGTGTGCGCGTATGCAATTTATAACGAATAAACGTTATTCACTGACAAATCGACATTTATAGCGTTCGGGCGGAGAACGACGAATTTACGTAACCAAGTGGAAACTAATGACTATAAAACATGGAAGCCATTTAATGAAAATTAAACAAATCCTTTGCTATAACAAATCCGAAGCCTAACTCTTCGATTATTCGAACGTGCTGGTATTTTAATGTACTGGAAGAGTTTTACATCTTCTTTAAAAGCAGCCGGGATATAGTACCAAAGATTGGCCATCTTGATTTCCTCTACACTCTGTATAATTTGTCAACTGTATATTATAAAGGTGTCGTTTGCTCGTAAATAAACTTCAATTAACTACACCGCAATGGTAGTTTCTGTTCAGCTCCAGACTCGCGCACCGTTCCCCCTTTCCACGATACCATTTCAGCACTGACGTTTCTCAATGGCCACTCTCTATCGCTGGGATTTACGACGCGCCTGCTTAAACAAGATATTTATAAGAAGATTTCGCGCGGATCTCCTGGATCAGGCGTGACCTCGCCAGGGTTGGAAGGGCGAGCTGGCCGAAAGTAGAAGAAGCGTGAAACAGTATCTGAAAAGCAGAGGGAGGAAGCGAGGTGGAGGCGAAAAGCCAGAGTGCCGCCGAAGGACGAAGGGGATACGAGGAGAAGACGAAAGATAGAGTGGATAGTGCATGGCGATACCTTGGCGAAGCAGGAGAAGATCGAGAGAATCGAAAAAGAGGCAAAGAGCGAAAGGATCCACGGTAGAAGGACTGGAGCTGGAATGATGGTCGGCAACGAGCTGGTAAGAGATAGATGAGGATTGTTGATGGCTGAGAGACGAAAGAAGGAAAGAGAGAAAAGGAAGAGGTGGGAGAAAGAGCGCGAGGGAAGCGTACGCTGGGGGTCCGAACCCTCCCGCGGCGAGAGGCTATCGAAGCTACAAGAATTTTTCACGTAATAACCTGCAACGCCTAGAGAATCGATTGATCGATCGCCCGACGCACGATTTTGCCTGTAAAGAGTCTCCGCTCCGCGATGCTTTTTCTCGGAGGAGAATGCCAGGATCGTGCAACGTATCCCTTTCCATTTCCCGCGAACCGTCGACCGTCGATTCATCGGCTAACGTTTAACAATAATTAACATTTAAGCCCGATTCGCATCGGCTATTGAAGATACGATCGGATCATGTCACGTCGAGATTTCACATCGGTCGTGTTAATTTAAATACGCGTGTCTGATTGAAAAAAAAAAAAAAATGACAAAAGACTTGTGGTATTTAACGATCTCTGCTCCATTATCACCGGCATCTTGAGTCTCCCGCAACTCTAAAAGTCATCAAATTAGAATCACACGCAATTTTCGAAATTTCAATTGAAAACTTTGCAATATTGGTTCGAACGAAATTTAATTACAAATTTAATTATTATCTTACAAACTTAATTATTATCTTAAATATATAACATATTGATTAATATATCATACCGTACGCGTCAAACATTATCACGGCGTATTATTTATTAACACGTTAAATATTTATTATTTATCTTTTTATTATTTTATATTGCAATTTTATTACATTGACCTTGCATCACGAATAAAAAGATTGGAAAGCTAAAGCACGTGTGATACGAGCAAGTGTGTACGAAGGTGTGCGTGCTGCAATAAAAACGAACACGAACGCGAAATATAAACGCGTACATATTCCGTGTACGTGTGCAATTACCGCGTGCAATTTATACTTATACAGCGTGCATGCGTGGCGCGCGTGTGTGTGTGTGTGTGTGTGTGTGTGTGTGTGTGTGTGTGTGTGTGGCTCTGTCCCTCCAGTTTTACTAAAATCTTATAAGGGATGTTGTAAATTGCAAGTGGTTCTAAGTCAGCGGTCTTGCCCGTAGATAAATTAATTAAAGTTATTCCTCGATCTCGGGAAAAGGTAAAAAAATCGCCGTAAATCCGAGCAACTTATCGAGTCTACGTTCGAAGCTGTTCTCCGTGCCGACTCCGGTGTCGTGTCGTCGTTCGTCGACATTCGTGCAACATTCTTACGGAGAAATTCTCGACCCGTCGTTCCGAGGAACGATAAAATTGTCGAAGACGATGTAACGTCCGGTGCTTTTTATAGCCGGGTAAATGGTCCGCGCTAATGCTCGCCAGACCATTAAGACGCGGCGTACCATAATCCCGGGACGCTTAGCGCCACGCGAAAGTAGCCACGCGTGGATCTTCTAGCGCGATTCTTATCTTCTAGCCACGATACGATTAGTTCGTCAGCGTTTTATGGTTCTCGGCAACGAACGCGGCGAGATTCGTCTCGCGACGAACACGACACATTGACATAGAATCGGCGGCCACGAACACGAAAAGTTGGTGGTCCGCGGCGCGAGGACGACAAATAGACGGAGCAGATTGCTGACGAAATCTCGCCGAGTATTTGAGATACCGCAATTACAAATGGCGCGTGTTTATTCGAAAGAATTGAAAAGATCGCTATTCACCCACGTCCACCTTCCCCCTCGGTTTTCTCGATCGAGAAAAGTTTCGCACGGTCACGGCGCGATAATTACGACTCCGCTTCGTTCCAACAACCAAGACGAGCAAATAGACTCGGCTCGTCTGGTGCGCCAACCGTTGCACGTTCCTTTCACAACGATCGAATTTCATCTTGAAAGGGGACGACGAAAAGAAAAACACCTCGCGTCTTAATTAGCAATTCTCGGGTAAAAGTTCACGTCAGGCCTGCTGCCTAATTGGGCAGGCATTGAATTTTGCCATTTACTCGACGACAATTCGTTGACGAATCGTTGCCGCTGGCACACACCGTTAATCGATCGTTCTCTCATTGTGGCCAAGTCCATTCCGTGGGCGAAGTTAATCTGCAGGAGCCGTAAACGCGGCCACCGATGAATCTTTCCACCCTGAATACGCGAGCCGACCAATCACTCATCGGCCGTGCCGTGGGTCGCCCCCGATCCCGTTAATCGATCGATTACGTTAGCTTCGTGCCTCGTCGTGTCCGGTCTGATTATTATTCTCTCATTCACGAGGAACAAAGGCGCATAAAACGAAATATACGGCGCGCGTAGCAAATGATGCTGCTGATAGGGGAGGTTCCCCTAGTCACAGACCCAACTATAACAACAGACATTAACTGTATATTTTCAAATATTAACACGCGATGAAATTATTATAGTAATTGAAACAAGGGAGGTGTGTACAAGCTTTGAAATTCTCCAATCGATCTGTTGTATCTGATACGAAATTGTTCAATGTATCAAAGAGTACTGTCTTTATCAAGTTTTCGCAATTAAAAAATGTTAAACGTTTGAATGAGTGATTTAAAAATGTGGATAAACAAAGTGGGAGATAGAAATTTCATTGTCAATGGTAACACACTTCTTTGTGTACAGTGAATTGTTTTTTTCCGAAAAATCTTAATCTTGTATGTTCGTGTTAACGAATTTGAAACAGGACAGTTTGAAAATTGGAAAAAGTTTGCCCAGAGAATGTTCAATTACGAAAGTTTGACTCGATGCCCAAGGTCTCGAGGTTTGCGTCGTTGTCTCGATGTTCAGACGATTGTATTTACGATTCTCTATAAACATCAAAAACATTTAAAAATTTTTGTGAAACATATATTTATGATAATTTGAAACTCTCTTGCTATACACGATGCTAAACGTCATTCGTTATCATCGCCAAAGTTCAACCTCAAATTCAATTTGAATATTACGATAATGCTGACTATTCTGTTCCTTTTCGTTGCCCGCGTTATAATTGACGGAGAATAAAAAACGTGAAATATTATATTAAGCCTCCGAGTGTCCGCCTCTCCCGCCTGCGCGCAAGCTTGGAATTCTGCAATAATTAGGCGCGCGCGAGTCGCAAGGGCCGCGACGCGGCGAGTCCACCGCCGGGAATAAAGTACGGCGTGACAGATTCAATGCGGTCGCGCCTGCGGATTTTTCCCGACTGAAAGCCGGCGTATCTTTGTGTAAACACGAACTTGCTCTAATTAAAGCGAATCGAAGCGAGGACACGCATACGCAACGAGGTGCCCAGTGTCGGTGTCGGTTAGTCGTTCCCGGCAACGGCGGAGATCGCGCGCCGACAGCGACAACACCATCGGCAGCAACCAGCCTCCTTCGATCGGCATCGTTGTGCTCTCACCTACCAACCTACCTACCTACCAGCCTACCTACCAACCTACATGACAGACACGCTCCGTTGGCACACATTAATAAACAGCAACGCAATTCACTCCGGCCCTCGTTCTCTCTTTTTCACGTGTCGTCCTCGCGTTCTCCTTCTCAGAACTCGGTTTGCAGTCGCTCTTTCGCAGGCCATTCTCTCCCTCCTCCGCCCTAACCCCTTTCTGCCGCTTATCGTTCTCTCCATCTGCTTTTGCACGGTCGCTTTACCTTATCGTTACACTCCCGCGGCTCGCGCCACGGTTATGCCCCCGCGGATAGGCGTACAGAGACAGAATAGACGCGAGTTCTGCTAATTGCATCAGCATACCAGTTTACCGTGTCAAACTGCACCTGCGACTGTTACGTTAGGCGAGCTTTCGGCCGTTTCACTCACGGCTTATTGCACCGTTTCACTTTCCGCGTGAAACCACCGCGCCACGCGGACACGCGCAATCCGATCACGGCGAATTTCACCCGCGATTGAAATTCTCTCTCCACCTTTCCACTGGTCTGTGTTTCTCTCTTTCACGTCTCTCTCTCTCTCTCTCTCTCTCTCTCTCTCTCACTCTGTCTCTCTCTCTTTCTTCTTGTTGTACTCCCGGCGGTTGTACAGCCGGTCGCAATTACCGATAGGATCGCGTCGCGCTGTGCGGTGCACGTTCGTTCCATCCGCGACGACAAGCGGTCGAGTGTGTATCGTCCCAGAAATCACGGCGAATCAGGGGCCTGCAACCTTCCCCTTTCCCAGGAGTAACAGAATTCTTGTATCACCGGCACCAGAGACGTGCCGGAGAGAAAGCCAGCCAACACGCAGAGGATCGCGTTTTTCCTTCTCTTTTTCTTTCTTTCGCACGCTTCCTACACGACCGTTTTCCATCCTGCATATTACAAATTCTATTTGCAATATTTGTTCGTGTTTCGAAATACTTTGGTTTGTAACAGAATATGTGAGGTTGTAATATAGCGATAAATCACTTACTTTTGTATTCGCACAGTAATTGTCACGCGAACGACTGAATAAAGTTGCATATTTTAATCATATCCTTCGCTGTACATGGTGGAAATGGAAATGATTTGTCGAGATCATTCAACGTGGATGGTATTATTTACGATGCAATTAATAAAAGGCAGTTGTAAAATCCGTTTCATTACATTCTCGATCATGCGCGAACGTAATTTCAGAACGTAGAAGGATTATATACATCCTTCATCGAAATTCGTAATTTAAACGTTTACGTCATACTACTTTCGCTGTGCGAATGCACATTACCCACCCGAATGAAACACAAGCTGATAATTTAAAATCAACAATCACAAATTACAAAAGTTACACGACGCGTTTTAACAACGATTCATTGATCAACGATTACGGGGTAATTACGATTACGTCCGGTACTCGATACATACAGAAACGACTACAAAAGGAATCGATTACCGCTGGAAACCATTCTGCAAGGAAGAGCCGGCATGCACGGGGCCAAAGAATCTCGCGCGGGGAAATCGTGACAAACGTTTCGCCGTTTCCGAAAGGAAGAGAGAACGGCGGAGAGGACGAGAGGGACGCCTCGCTCTGGAATTCGAACGAAATCGAAAGACAAAGGATTTTTTGGAAACGATTTACCGTCCTCGGAAATGATTTGCCACCAGGTTCGGCAATTTTCTCGCTCGTTGGAATTAGGGCGAGGCCGAGTTGCGCGAACTCGAACAATTGTGTTTTCGAAACGGTGCGAGACGACGATAAATATCCCATCGAAACGCGATCGCCGTTTCGCGAGCGAATTATTTTGCGCAACCAACAGCCATAAAACGTTCGTTAATGCATCGTGAAAATGGTCGGCTACGTTTCTGTCTCCCTTCTCTGGCATGCGTTTCGCTGCTCTCCCTTCGCGCGCCATGCACCAGTCGAAGTTATGCATCTCAGGTGCATAGGTTCTCGATAAACCGGAATACGGATAACTACAGACTCTGTCTTCGCCTTTCTCTCTCTCTCTCTCTCTCTCTCTCTCTCTCTCTCTCTCTTTCTGTCTGTCTGTCTCTGTCTCTTTCTTGTTTATATCTCACACTTTCTCTCTTGCTTTCGTCGGTGTCTACCATTATTCGATGACCTACTAAAGCTTGAACGGCTCTCGCTCAGAGGCGTTGTCGTTCCTCGAAAAGCCACGTTTTCGAAAGGCTAGGAGAATGTTCATCGCGCGAAACGATCAATCAGTACAAAATTGACGATGAACTCGTCAGGGCTTGTCAGGATGGCTGATTCGTTCAACAGGCGAGCAATTGACTTTAAACAACGACAACGCGATAGACACTCGTTTACATTTGATTTTAAGCCGGTAAACTGGAATAGAAATAAAATGGAAATGAAATGGAAATGGAAAATGTAAACTCGGAAGACACACGCGACACACGCAACGAAGAGAATTCGCGGGAAGAGAATGCAGTATCGCGGCGACAATGGACAAAAACACGCGGCGCGAATGGCGCGTTTGTACTGTCGTTTATAGCCGGGGTTGTAGGA
Organism: Tetragonisca angustula; assembly: GCA_036937485.2. Classification (NCBI taxonomy): domain Eukaryota; kingdom Metazoa; phylum Arthropoda; class Insecta; order Hymenoptera; family Apidae; genus Tetragonisca; species Tetragonisca angustula. The sequence continues at coordinate 23,896 of JAWNGG020000446.1, forward strand.
TTAGCTGTACACCGACAGGTGCAGTCGATCGAGGGGTTTCGTGCTGGCGAGCTGGCACGGTGTGCCCGTAGTCTGAAGCCGTCTGGAGCCGTTCGGAGCACAGGTGAAGGCGATAGATAGCTGCCTACGTCGTTTCGCACCATACATCACTGGATCCGCGTAATGGAAGCGGCAGCCAGTCTCCTTCCTTCCTTCCATTTTTTTCTTCGTTTTCTTTTTTTTTTTCTTCTTCTTTCGCGTCTCTCCGTACGCCGTCAAAGCCGTACAGGCTGGCGAGAGTAATTAAAACCCGCGCAAACGAACCGGCCCAGAATTCTTCGACGTAAGCGTTAAACGATCCTCCAAGCCAGATATAATAGACCAGTAAAATTTAAACCGCATCGTACGGAGGCAGATATAAATTACACGTTGTACACGTTAAAAGCAACCACGAGAATTAATTACCGCGCTTATATCTTACTCTTGACCGTATTAAAAGTCCGTGGAAATTATTGGGATCGTTTAAAATCTTTATGGCAACGCGCGTTCGAGTATAATCGCGTCTGGCCGGTAATCCTTAACGGATATTATTGGCTGGCGTTGGTCTTTGCCGTGTATGTGGGCCAACTCGGTGCTAGCCGGCCAGCCGATACCGAAACATAATCTTAATTATTCATGCAACCCAGCCAGCTCGAAACACCGGGACACGATCCTCCATCCAGTCTTTTCTCATTTCGATTCGCCCTTGTATCTGTCCGCCACGCTTGAAACCTCGTCGTTACTTTCCTCCGCTCGTACTTCCCCCGATCGTGAGCGGCGAAACAAGCGGGCGACGAGGAAAACTTCCCCCGAGCCGGTTCCATTATTTGCGCGAGAGCAAATATCGAAGATGGCGCGTTCGTCGGAGAACGCGTTGCAAGCGGAGCTTCGACCGTGGCACACGCCTGCGAAAGGTACACCGTGCCCGCATGCGTGCATAGACGAGTGCATAGGTAAACGGGGACTGGGTACTTTTCATCGCTCGTACCACGTCACGGGGCAAACTGTGCAAATTAGCCGAGGTAAGTACTTGGAACGCGAAATAACCGTCCGTTGCGAGAAGGCAAACGCGTTTTTCAACCAGCCAATCACCAACGCCCGATGACCATTGCCGACGTCCAGTTTGTCAAACGTTGTTGTTGCTCGCCGATCTGTACTCGCCGTATTATGCTCGCCTTTAGACGAGAGAATGAATCGTTCGTACAGGTCTGTTGTATCGAGTCAGTGTCATTCTACGTAGGTAAACGTAGAATTTTCCTACAAATGTCAGATGCGCGTGAAATTTTCCGATTAGTGGAACAAAAAGTACGATATCGTTTTCCTCTAACGCTCTGACTGTTACAGCTATTGCGTTCGCGTCAGGCATGTTTAATGTACGATATCTAATATTTGTAGGAACACGTTGAACTCTGAACTGGAGATCGCGATTTTGTATTGAAACACACGTGAAACGTGTATCAAAGGATTAAGGATCCGTGCGCGCGTGACACGTGTATTAAGGAATTAAGTGGTGACCATGACCTTGTACAGCCAAGATCATGTGGCCATAATCGAGGTCGAGACTTCTTTGTTTGCCAGCAATTGCCAAGATGAGACACGAAACTTCGCGTTCAACGATCGTGCACGCATGTTTAAACAAAGATAGACGGGTATCCATGCTTAACTCCTTGCTCTGCCAATTAATCGGCGGACCGTAACGAGCGACCAAACCGTGTACAATAATTCGTCGCTTTCTTTTTAGAAATAGAATAGAAATTACTAAGGTGTAATAAATTTATTATTTATTTCGCTGCGTTATATTTAAATATACTTGAAACTGAGGAAATGTTGGAGCGAAAAAGTTCTCAACGTGCGTGGCACGTCATTCCAGCGCAAGAAGTTAAAAAGGATTGAGATTCGGATTCGCGAAACAAGAGCCTCTGTTTTCGTCGACTAATTTTTCGTCAGATATAATTGAATTTCGTTTTGTGCTACAATGGACATTGGCCATACGAGAACGTATTTAGCTACGAAACAGACGTCATTTCAACTCTTGCGCGTACGCGATGCTCGATGAAAATTCTCTTTAACGAAAAATCACCGAAAACCGGACACGACTCGACGTACGAGCGTATTAAACGAAACATTATAGAGGAACAACGAACGAACCACGTCCTAAATCTCTATTTTAACGCGCGTGTGAACGTCGCGCGTTGGTCGGATGCTCGATGAAAACTCTAACCAAACGAAAATCACTGGCAACGGGATACACACGAGCGTATTGAAAGAGATAACGTTGAAAATAACGAGCGAACGTAGGAAAGGAAAAATGGGAGAAATGGCGGGAGAGAAAGGGGAGGCGTTTGCATGCGACGTGCGTGTACGTATATGCATGCGTGCGTGAAACAGCCGCGGTATAGCCGCACGCTCGGGTATAACGCGGCGTGATTTATATTCGCGCCTCGGTTCGCTCTGTGAGGGCCGCATACGTTCGGATACGTCACTAGTGTGTACGCGCGCACACACGGTTCAACTGTGTGCCCCGGAGAAGTCCGACGTCCTCTCCTCGGATCGTTCGGTTCGTCCGGTGGTTGCACCGTGACGACTTGCACCCGGCCTTATCGCCACTTCCGTCATCCCCGCGCCTCCACGAGCCTCCAATTAGACGGCTCTAATTGGACGACGAACGGCCACGTCGTAATAAGAACTCGCCATCTCTCAGCTACCCCGTTCGCTCTCTCCGCAGCCCCCCATCACCAAGGCCCGCTCCTCCCTTCGAACTCCAATGCCGAATCTTTAACCGGATACCAGAGCGTGTGTCGCGTGACGCACCTCTGCTCCTGCTCCTGCTCCTGCTCCTGCTCCTCGTGTCCATCGACGTGGTCGATTTTCGTATTTTCGACCCTCTCCCTCCCCCTCCATCCGAAACGCGTTTCCTTCTCGCGCAACCTCGAACGAACGTGGAAGCTAGATCGACGCCGGTCGCGCCAGTTCTTCATCGATTTGATTGAAATTTTACTGCCACGCAATGATGCATCGTTGTTGGTTACATTTGGAAAGATGATATTTCAGGCAGATTTTGAATAACAATATGGAAAAGTCAGAAGGCAAACAGTGCAAGTTACTTTTCATTGGAAACGATTCATATCACGCAAGTTGAATGATCGATGAAACAGTTATGATATTGTTAGTACGATATTCCATGAAAGATGCTTTGCAAGGAAAATATGTTTGTACGATACGAGTTTCAATGTAAACCAACATTTTTTCAAATATATTTTGCAAGTATGTGTTATTAATTTTCACGTCCGAAATCTAGCACCCAATCTTACGGTACACTTAAATTTAAGCGTCATAAATATTTTTCTGGAAAACTGAGTCTGAGTCATATCCCTCTGCGTGTCTACCGAGGATATATGGTTGCGCGTGAATCACTATGCTTGAAAATGACAAGCCTCTGTTTGCTGGACGCTGTACACCACAAAACTATTACTTCATCCTTTGAAACTACATTTTGTAATTATCATTTAAAACAAAATTTGTATCATTTTTCCTGTGTTGCCAAATTACAATTGGCTGGACGCTTTAAGTGTTTTCGTCACCTATTAAAAGCCATTGCACGAATTCGTAATTGCCACTCCATTACAAATCTCACATTGTATTACAAATAATATTTCATTTTATCTCGTATTTTAATGTATTAAAAATTACTGATGAGATCAAATCAAATTAAACGTTCCAAAATTAAGCAACGTTCACAAAAAGAAGCGAAACCAAACGCAATCGCAGAAACGTGCGAGCAACTCGACCCGTTCCAAGTACGAGTCACCGTGCGCCAAGGAAATTACAACGTCTCTTACGTTTCTCGAACGAAATTAATCAGCAAACCCGATCGTCCCCTCGCGTCGTCCACGTTGGAATCGTGCGCGTTGCGCGTGCAGACGATTGTCGAATAAGTTTACAATATCCCCGCGCGCGTTCTTCTCGGCTCGGACTCGTCGGTCAGTCGTCTCTTCTGTCCGCCTCCTTCTGCCTCCCACCCTCTTTCCACCGACTCGTTTCACCGATCCGCCAGGTAGAAGGCAAGCAACTCGGAGAGACGGATCGCGTGCGTCGAGAATGTCGTTGCATGTTTAGCGACTCGTCCGCAATTACCGAACGACGGCAAGACGCCGAAGACGGTGGCGGCGGCGGCGGCGGCGGCGGCGGCGGTGGTGGTGGTGGCTGTGTTCTCCACAGGCTTACGTCTGCAGTAACGACGATACACCGGTCGTAGCTGCGTTAACGCGAGTGCACCAACTACGGAATGCGTTCGCCGCGTTATCTCCTCCGTGCCAGGTTCGGCGACGTTCTCGTTAACCCGATTCGCTGTTAACCGTGAAGGAGGGAAAGATTCGGGGCCGTCTCGAATCTAGAAATTCTTCGGACGGACAGCAGAAGTGAGGAGGAGGGAAGGGGGGGGAGTAGAGAAACGCTAGAAGAGGATGGCAAGGGGAGAAAACGAATCCGGAGCGGTTGGCTCGCGGATGCCCCCGGGCCCTTCGGTCCGATTGTACGTTTCGGAGCACACTAGGTAACGCAATGCTCCGAATATTTGGCAAATGACCAGTTGCTTTTCAACGATGGAAGAAAGACACGCGCGCGATGGATAGCGCGGCTATATAATGAGCGTTGGCGAAGGGAGGGCGGGGGGAGGAGAATCGGGACGCGGTAACCTTGCAGGTAGAGAGTGGAACGCGCGCGATACCGCCACGAAAAGTGGGAGTTTAGCGTCGCAGGGTGTTTCAAAATGACACGACCCGACGAAAATTATACACCGTGGCCTGGCTAGACGAATAGTATACACCGGCCATCGTTCGGATAGGAATCGGTCGAGTTTCAGGGCTACCCGGAGAGAGACAAAGGGATCCGAATTCGTGCTGGCGCGGCGGCAGCAATCGTAGCTGCGAGTGTTCGTTTCGGAGGTAGGCCTGCGATGAATTCGTCGTGCGAGGACGATTCGCGAGCGAAATCGATGGCCCGGAGATAGAGAGAGAAGGAGAGACGGGCGACGACGTTTCGAGGGAAAGAAGACGGAGAAAGGAGAGGAAGATATGGTATTTAGCTGGATAGGAAGGAACAACAGCAGCGTCTTCGTTCTCGGTCGATATCGGGATTTCTACTTAGTAACAAGTCACGCTTTCGGCCGGTAATTCGGAGAACAGGCCGAAACTTTGTGAGAAATCGAAATATTCATCCCCGCGGTAGAAACGGTTGGCGTACGCAATTACCGGGCTCCTTTCTTACCGGTGGCCCATGCAGTAGCCCGTCTTTCTTTCTCCCTTTCCCTTTTCCTTCCTTCGTCACTCCTTCCTCTCAATCTCCTTCGATCCTCCCTTTCCCCCGGTTTCGTTTCTTTTATCTCATTGGCGCAGCCGTGATACGTACGGCTTTCTTCTTCACTTGTTCTCTCTCTCTCTCTCTCTCTCTCTCTCTCTCTCTATCTATCTATCTATCTTTCTCGTCGTTGGTGCACGACGTATCGCGTACATTGCCGCGCGCCTCTTCTCCTTGCCACCTTCGCCCTCTTTCTTCTCCCGTTTCTTCCTCTTTCCCTCGCATCTGCGGGCAATTCGGAGCGGTGAAGCCCCAGACGAATCGCGAGAGAACACGGCATACCGCTTCTACAGTGCCCAGTCATTTTGAAAAATACCCCGGCAAAATGATTCGGCCGCTATTACGATGGCGCAGCCTCAGCCCCCTTCCCTTTCCCTCTTTCTTCGTCCTCCCTCCGTCTCCCGCGTCACCTCCTCCATCCTCATCCCCTTTCCTCAACCCATTTCACTCGACGTTTTTCTTATTTTCCTCTCCGCCGATCGAGAGAGTCGGTGACGACGTATAGGCAAATAATTTCGGCGGCGATCGGGCACGTGGGGAATTTCGTCGCTGGTAGCGACGGTAACGAGGCACCGTCCACCGTAAGTTACGTCGAAGAGGGAAGGAGCGTACGTTCCCTCGCGCAAGTACGCGGTACGCGCGTCGTGTAAGCTCCCAATTAAAGTTTCGAGAAGAAGAGGCTGATACCGATCCCATGGCCGCTATCTGTCCTTCCCTTTCGGTGGCCGCTCGTTCTCCAAGCTGCTGCGTCGGCCTCTCTCACCATCCCACCCTCCCCCACCCATCGTCCGTCGCAGTTGCCAACGAGCAAAGGAGAACGAACGGTGCGTCGTTTTCGCGTGTCCTCGTCATCGCGTCTCTTCTCCTTGAAGCAGAGTCGACTTCGTCGGTCCCCGGAATCTGCTTGGTCCATCTGAAGACGAGTACGGGGACGAGTAACAGAGTTAAAGGTTCGGGTAGGGGAGCCCTGGTGGGTCTCGGAGGTTGGAGGCGGGTAGAGGAGACGTTCACCCCGGTAGAGTTGGCAGGGACAACCACCGGACAGATACAGATATGCTAATACCCGAGTCGTTTACACGTGATATATAGCCGGGCTGACGGACACACCACAAGGGGCTGGCTGCCGTCTCTTTCGCGGGCATCTCGAACGCCTTCGCCACAGTCACCGCTACCTCCACCTTCGCCATCATTGCTGCTGCTGCTGCTGCTGCTGTTGCTGCTGATGTTGCTGCTGTTGCTGTTGCTGTCGCTGCCGCTGCCGCCCGTCGCCCCTTTCGATAAAACTCTTTGCTCTCGCTTGCGCAGCACCCCGCTGAAATCTCAGCGGTAGCTCCGAGCTGCTTCGGCCTCGAACCACTAGTAGTAACCGATCGCGAAACCGATCCGCGCTTCCAGGTGAAACCTCTTTCGATCGTTGGTTGCGTGGAGTAATTCGGAATTGGAACTAGCGGGGTGAGGAAGGGGGTGTGTTCGATGACGACAACACCGAGAGAGCGGCGACGAAGCACACTCGGAACGATGCGAGAAGAAGAAGCGAAGATTCGTCCAAGGGTAAGCAGAAATCCGCGTTCCCTCGGCGAATTTACAAGCCGTTCTCGACCGAAGAGAGACAGAGAGAGAAAGAGAGAGAGAGAGAGAGAGAGAGAGAGAGAGAGAGAAACGCCACGAAGTGCAAGAACGTCGATGGCTTTCGGAGCGATGAGAAAGAAAAAGAGAGACAGCGGCAGATAGGCGGATAGACAGTCGGAGAGAGAGGAAGGTATAATCACTACAATTACCTCGCAGCCACGGTTTCGCTTCCGAGAAAAAGAAACAGAGAGGAAGAAGAGGGGAAAGACGATGGGAGGGAAGTGGACGGCCGAGAAATGGTTTGGTGGTCGCCAACAGAGGAGGGACGTGACGAGGAAGAGAGAGAGAGAGAGAGGAAACGAGACGAGTCCACCGCGAACAACCCTTGTATTATAGCCAAGCGAATCGGCGCAATGATATCCGCGCGCCTTTTGTTTCGTTCGTCGTTCGAGGTACGAAACAGCTTTACGCGCTTCCAACGATATCGGCCGCTCTCTTCTTATTTTTCGCTCTTCTTCTCTCTCTCTCTCTCTCTCTCTCTCTTTCTTTCTCCTTCCTCTTTCGCCTCTTTTGCTTGTCATTTTCTGCCACATTTTCATCGCGTTGCCTCTCCTCCCCTCCCCCTAGCCCTTCTTTCTTCCTCATCTTTCGACCGACTCGGCGATACGGCAGATCGCGCGGACTAATGACGAGCCTCCGGGCGATCCTTTTCGAACCTCTCTACGGATTATCTATTCCCGGCTCCGCACGTTCCTCCGTATCTCGAAACCTCAGCTATTTCAAGGTTTTCCACGTTCGCGATCTCTTCGGGACAAAACGATCTTGCGATCCGTGTTTCTGCGGCCGCCGTGTGTGTAAGTACCTACGTCGCTCTTTCGTCCTTTTTCCCTCGTCCGTGGATAACGGGACAAGGCGATACGTGACACGTGGGTTCTACGACCCGGTTTGTACGAATTCTCAATTCATCCGAGGCAAATTTTAGCGAATGATCAATCGCAAGTGAAATCTCGTTGATTGAACTCGTTTATCTGAACTTGAACTCCCGTTCGGTTCGAAATAGCACGTTGAAATATCTCGTGAAATGGAAACGAAAGGCAATCATTCTGAATTCGTGAATGATGTGATAGAAATTCCTTCCTAGGAAAAATTCGATTTGTTATTACGATCATGAAAAATGTACAAGTATATTGGCTAAAGGTATTATTAGCTCATACTACGCGATGACGAATAATAAGGAGCAAGAAATCGTGCGTGAATAATTTTATACATTTGCCAACTGTTATTTCTTTTCTTACTTTTATTGCATTCCTAATAGAATAACATTATTCATCTTGGTTTCAAAGGGTTCTCTATTCCGTGAAAGTAAGGAAATAAAATTGAAAAGAAAAATTAAATTATATTAAATTAATCTTTGAACTACGGATATATACATACGTGTATGTATATATTTTGAGAAGTCGTGTCTGTGAAACATCGAGAAATGAAATTATCGAGAATTAAAATATCAAATTGATATTAATTTAATAATATAAACCTACGTCAATTTATTTTCAGATACGTGTCTCCACGCACTTTCAAATGTAAACATATACATTTACGTACAAGATGACTAAATCATTGAAATCCTCTATTGACGTTCGCAAAGGTAAAGGGTTAAATACGCAGAAACTTGTTATACTATCGCGGTGACAAACTCGACAAAATAAAATGGAGAAGCGACAAACAAGTGGAAGACGCTCGCGACGTCTCTCCTCGTTTCTCTCGATCGACGAAGAGGAGATCGGCGACGAGATCGGTCACGCCGGAGGAAACTATTTCCTATTTCGCGACTATTCGCACGAAGTTGAACGCGATTTCAGCCCGCGATGGAAAGAGAGAGAATAACCGAGGAAGAGAAACGAGAACGAAGTGGCGAGAGAGGGGAAAAAAAGAAAGAAAGAGAGAGAGAGAGAGAGACGGGAGAAAGAAGACGGAGATGCCTGGGTTGAACAGAACAAACTCGTAAAGCCGCTTAACGATCCATAATTTTACAACGTTCTGTAATAACCGTGCTCTCTCCGCTGCTTCAACTCCTCCCCGGCCCTTGTCCCACCGCGTTCAACTTCTCGTACGTACGCCCTGCTGCAGCCAGGTCTAGGTTTCGACGGTCCGTAGAGATCGGATTCTAGGACGGTGGGTGTATTTATCTTCGTCCGTGGCTTTCAAGGGCGCGACCAGCCCGCTCCTCCCTTTGCTCCTCTTATTTTCAAACCTTGGGAATGTTCTACGAAGGCGCCAATGGATTTTCGAGTAGCCGAGAAAATCGACCAAATAGTATCTTGGAAGATGAGTTTTGCAAATGGTCTCGTGTATATATGTACATACACAAAGATGTTCCGTAGCACGTGGGAAGCAGAGCAGGGGATGAAAATATGTCGAAAGCGTAGAACAAAATTCTCTACTTTATTGCCAATTCAAGTGCATAAGAAACTAGACTTGTATTGAATGTAACGATAGAAAATCACGCGTAAGGAGGCAGAAGCGTGTTCCCTCCGATCAAAAAATCCACGTTGAGACGCACGTAGTGACGTTCCACTTTTAACGTAGAATTTTCTACGCGCGTATTAAGACTAACAATGAGTGTATATTTCTGAGGCAACCGATCGTCAGAAATGCACGTTCGAAAACCGCATGTTGGAGAACAAAAGTAACACGCTGTCCGTTTCACGCGTACATCAGTCGCGTACGAGGCATTCGGAGCCGTACAATACGATACGCCGATACGGTGATACGACGACATTGGCAGAGGAAGAAGGGGAGAAAAAATTCGAAGGGAATGGGCAAATCGCGAGACGGGGAATGAACGCGCGCGCCGGAACTCGTTGTCCCTCGTTGGGAAAAGAGTGGAACCGCAAAAGAACTACGTCGAGTTACGTCAAGCTCGTCGAGTAACGAAACTGATAGGAGGCGCGACGTCGAATCCGCGCGATAAAAGAGGATACGGCACACCGGAGTAGAAAGAACACCGTCATCGTCGACGTCAAAGGAGTTACAGCTACGCGAAAGTGATTACATGCGCGATGCCTTCTCGTGTCACGTTGCATGCGGTTACGCTGCCGACCAAATCAACCAGCCGGGAATAAAAAAAGATATTGACGACGAAATGACGAACGTTGGAACGGCCGAAACGAGGAACCGCGCGATTTCGACAGGAGGCGACGAACTGCGAAACATGGCACAGTGTCGACGCGAGAAAGAGAAAGAAACATCTAGCCAGCGAAGAAACAACAAAGGACAATAAAAGACAAAAATCCAGTAGCATCGAAAATGAGAAACAATTAGGCTTTTATAGAGCAAAGATAGAGCCGAAGACTAGCAGAGACTGTCCTCGAGTCGCTGCAACCATCCTTCGTCCGAGTTACAACTTGTTCGATACTCCAAGGTCGGGAGCAAGTACGACCGAGGAGAGGAAAAGACAGAGATCCGATAGCCTGGTTGATTTTTAAACGATTTTTAAACGATTTTTAAACGAGGTGGATACGCGTGTACGTGTCAGCCGTGTCAGCCGTGTCCGCGTTCGCCGCTCCTATTAATATGTATATGCGTCCAAGTTTCCTCTTCTCGTGCCCGGTTTCCATCGATTTTCGACCGACGATCGGCTACGTGACAAAACGACCTTGGCAAAATAGAAACGACAAAAATGTCGGGCTGGTCTTTTTCCTCCGAGCAATATCTCTCTCTCTCTCTCTCTCTCTCTCTCTCTCTCTCTCTCTCTCTCCTTCGTGCGAGCGTGCACAGTTGGGTTGCTTTGAAAACGTCGCACGCATCTGCCAGTTTTACAGGTACGAGGAGCTTTGTTCGTCGATTTCGGAACACGATCCTACACCCTGCCTTGCTTCCTCGCGAATTTTCAGGTCACAGTCGAGGATACCCTTCTGTCGGTTCGTTCGATTTCAAAGATTCGATTCGTCACGCCGAGGAAGGGATTCCACGCGATGGCGAAAAAATATGATCGACCGCAAGATTGGCAAAGAGCAGCAACAAAGGGGAACGTTCGATCGCGGGGGTAAAAATCGCGAGGACATCGACGAGGTAATGACCGCGATAAGGGGCTGTCGTCTAGCGTGGACCATCCCTCGTTCCCTCTAGCGTTCACCGTGCCTCCCAACCGTGGTTATTGATTTATCTGCCTCGGCGTACCAACAAATAATCTCTTGTAGCAATAATTGCTGACAATATATAGCGCCGATAGCGGCCTCTCTGGCCTGGTGAACGTGCATAACGATATTTACAGTCTGCTGGCCGCTGTCGTTGAAAGCCATGCTGCGCGAGCGCGATGTCAGGGTGCACCTACGTACTCGTGGCTACGTAGTCGAGCGTGGCTACGTACATACGTGTAACCGGATAATATGTTCCGTAAACGTGTCCGTCGCGAGTACACGCTACGCTCGTTCGCGCATGCCTGCACCACACACAGCCGCGTCCACAGCCGCGTTCCGACTCTTACGAAAACAGTGAACACACCTCGAACGTACGCACGTACGCACTCCGGTTCGATCCCCGATCGACTCGACTCGACTCAACTCGATGACCAAATCGACCACTTTTCAACGACAACGATACCCGCTACGTTTCCACGATGATTTTCTATTCGATTTTCTTCTCGATTCCCTTCCGCCGTCTGACCACAAGCCTAACTATCATATACCCGGCGCGAACGCGACCGATAATCGAAACACCGGCTAAAATATCAGCTTTCCACGCGCATATATATATATATATATATATATATATATATATATATATACACACATGTATATGTATATTTTATCGACGTCCGCCGCTGACGTGTCATCTGGCGGATTAAAGTAGCGCGCGAGCTAGTTAACAGAGCACCGGGCGTTAAACCGTTAGCCGTACGCACGCGGACAGTTTTAGATATCGGCATTACACTTCCGTCCAGTCATTACGCGAATTACATAGCGCCGAGTGTGCGTATAAATATAACGTATTGCTGCACGCGTCACGCAATCATCTGCCAGGGTCGAGTTGCGTCGGGACCGACTTCCCTCCACCACGATCGTTTTCACCGCGAATCTGTTTCCACTCGAAACTTTTCTCGATACGACATGTCTCGTCTGACATTTGCATGGAAGTTTCAGCGAGATGATACGAACTGCTGATCGTACGTGACCAGTGTGAAGCATTTTCCCTTGCTCGGTGCTGTGAATCTACAGTCGATCGAAGCTCTACGCGCGAGTATATATACATACCCTAGACCGACTCCTAATCGACGTGCAGCTCAACGAACGCCAGGCTTATTTACTAGATTCGTCGATTTTTCACCGAGCCGCGAGAATTCAGCCGACAGCTTAGTTATCGCCGTTCAGCTTTTATAGGGCTGCTCTATTTACCGGTTGCGCGTTCTCGTTTGCGTTCCAACCACGCGTGGAACTCGAACGAGTTTCAAATCGAATCGTATCGGCGAACGCGTCGAATCCCTCACTCGAGGGAGCGTGTTTGGTCTAATGTGTTTGGAGCGTCGCTTCGTAAACGCGTGTCACGGTGCGTTTAGATCAAAACGAGCGAATTTATTATATTAATAGCCGTTTACTGAACAAATGTCGCGACTGTAGGAACTTGCGAAGATAATCGCGACATCTATTGATTGCTGATCGTGTGATGTGTGCGTCTGTATGCGATGGTATGTCTGTGGTCGCAAAGTCTGGCGCCTTTGTTTGTTTTTTAGATCTCCGATTGTTGTACAGTAGATCCAGAGAACGGCTAAGAGAGTGCAAGAGTTCAGTGATTAATATCTTCGATATCTTCATTATCCCATAATTAATTTACAACGGGGACAAACAAGCATTCGCTGCATTTTCGTGCATCGTGCGATAAAACGGTATAAAACGGTAAATTATTATTTTGCGAATGTAATTAATAGAATAGAACATTGGTAGAAAATTGTTTCACGTGCTGGACGCGACAGAGAGCACTATACTTTGGATATTGGGCGGACTGCGTGCCCAATTTTGATTTTTAAATATCTATAATTTAAACACGGCGCCCGATGCGTAAACTGCAACGCGTAAATCGATGCTACAATACCAGAAAATAGAAGCGTTTTCCTCGTATCTCGAAATTAAAATGGGAAAAATTTGTGCCACAATATCTCATCTAAATATAAATCTAAACAAGGAATCAACTATTTCGGCCACTCTGACAGTTTTAACCTTAAATGTTAATCCTCTAATGTTAAGTGCTGGCCAGTCGGTGTCATTCGATTAATTGTAGTAATTTATAACACGTTACCAAAATTCCACGTTTTCTACTTCATTTTACCTCGCAACTCTGGCTCTCCGTGAAATAAAATTAAATTAAAAATCAACCCTAGATTGAACAATATCATCCGAGATCAGTTGCTGTACGTTTCCTGAAACAGACTTGCGTTTCCACGAAACGATAATCATCAAACAGCGGCGTGTAACAATTCCGAGCGCGGAGGATAGAAAACGAAACGTGCAACTAACGAAGAGAAGCGTTGCAGCAGCAAACGTAAATCGCCCCGTAAATCAGGAAGGAATTTAGGTGGAATCACGGAAAGCAACAACAACGGAAGTTGTTAAAGAGAAGGGAGGATGCGCACGGTGAATGGAGCATCGAGGAGCCGATCGTGGGCGTGTGTGGAGCTGCGAAGCCTTGGGCATCCGGTAATGCACGGCGTCGACGCTTTCCGGGTAGTATCGAGAGCCGGTTGATTGCGAACCGTAACAGTACTGTGGCGCCCGGCCACAGAAAATACCGGATCGTCCGGTAATACGCGCGTATACCAGAGAGATATTGCTTTTGGATAAGAGTTTCATTTAGCCCCGTCTCTCTCTCTCTCTCTCTCTCTCTCTTTCTCTCTGGACCATTTGCTGCAGCTTTTGCAGAAATACGTTTTTCATGGAGAAAGATCGCGCCGAGCGGATCAATTTCACAGGTATTAGTAAGCGCGGTTGTCAATTAGGATCGTCCGTTCCGTCACGAATGTTCTTCAAGCTTTGTTAATTTTACGACGTGAAATCCAGTCGTAAAGTACAAGCTCGAGCTCGCATCCATCGCTCACCGGCGAAAAAGAAGCAACAAACGTCGATATTAATTTCTACGTTTACCCACGGCTCGTCGAAGATTCGCGTTATCGAGCGCGATGGAAAATTTTCGAGATCGTCGAAAATTCACGTTGCGACGACTGAGATTTTTTTCTTTCTCTTTCTTTTTTCTTTCCTTTTCATTTTTGGCTCCGTTTCTCAACGGGGGAAACAAGGTCAGAGAAACGTCGAGACCCTCGTCCCTTCCCCCAACCCCCTGCCCCCCGACGTTCTTTCTTCGCTCTTTTTTCCAGCCACGACCTAAAGAAAGTCAAAGGTGGTTCCTGCGCCTACGAGATCCCAGCATCACTGGTATTCGTGATTCCGATGTAAAGGAACGACGCGACAAGGTTTCCAACTTAAAATTCTTCCTGCCCCCTTTTTTCCCCGTTCTTCCTTTCTCACTCGCCGTTTCTCTCTCCCCAACCCCGTTGCCATCCTATCTTCGCCATGGATCCCTTTCCAGCCTGCTCGTTACACCGAGGCCCGTCCTCCGACGGATTACGTATTCCCGAATTTCGTTTCACGACCGCGGACGTAATCGTCGATAAATTCGACCGTTGGCAAAGCGTCGTAGGAGAAAGAGAGGACGGCGATTATCGCGGTAACGATCGTTTCTCCGGTTCACGATAACGCGAGTCACCGTTCAGATATTGTCTAAACGGCGCGCGCACGCTTTGAGCAGCGTCACGCGTTATTACGCGCCGACGGGTATAGATAAGCGAGAAACCGGGGAAAACTTCACGCTCTCGAATTTGACGCGACGCTCAACATTACAACGGCGGATTTACGGGCTAGAAAGCTCGATAAATCGTGAATTCCCTTTGTCCCTTCGTTCTCCTCTCCGTTTAAGGAACATCTTGACACTCCCGAAGCTGCCAAATAATTTCGGATTACGCTGCCCAATATTCCCATCGATTTAAAATTATAATGAGAACGATATATCTCGTTATTAATAAGCGTTATACCGGGTCTCCGTTAGCGCCGGAACGTCTCGTTTGTCACTTATGCGTCCCGAGACGTCGTTCGATCGGCACGCGTCAGCGTAATCGCGGCAACTGTGTATATTGTCGTTAACCCTAATAGTGGTATTTCAAGCTTCGTTCCGATCACGAAGTCGAGCCAGCTAATATCGATCCCACGGAAGAAGCGACGAAACCATGGAGAATTGCGTTTCTCGCCTCTCGTCCTACCGATCACTTTCCAGCTGCCACGCGTAAGTAACAGTACCTACACGCGTTCTTACCGACGTACGTGTACATATACGTCGTTAACGCGATCCGGCCCATAAATTTTCGATTCGCGAAAATAACTCGACGAACGGTCAATTAAGATATCGAAAGCGAGGGAGAGAGAGATAAAAATGGGCCGACGATAGAAGGGCGGAGAGGAGAGGAGAAGGAACGGAGTTGTGGATAGAAAGAGGAAAGTGAAAGAAGAGCGCGAGAGAGAAACGACGTGGAGGAGCCGCGTGCGTCGGAGAGAAGGCTAGAGGACAAGAGGGCGTCGGCCCTGAGTGGCGAGCAGCAACCAGCCACCGATCACCTAGGGAACATTGCGCGCCAGCCCGCTCGCCTAGCTTTAATTACGATGCCGTGTTCCAACTGACCCCTGAAAATAGGGAAACGGACCGACACGGCGAAGCTACTATCGCGGATCGACCGGTATTCCCACTCGATTCAATTTCCACACACCAACGGAAACTCTCACACCGTTCCTCGTAAAAGTCTCTCCCTTCTCTTCCCTCCCTTTGAAATTTATCTCTCGGCTCTCGCTTGGTAAACGCTCGGTCCTATCATCTCCTTCGCGTCGTCTTTCTCTCTTCCGTGCGCGTTCCTTCTTCGCTCCATCCTCGCCTTTTCCCTTTTCTCCCCCCACCGCGTGCGTGTTTTTTTTACCGTGTCTCTTGTTTTGCGGCGCGCGCGAAACAAATCACTCTCGCGCGCGGTCGGGAATTCGCGACCTGCGACAAGCGGCGAAAAAGTAGGACGTGGCCCGGTACCTTGAAAATCTGCATACGGCTTCGTCTGCTGCTCGATTTAAACGCGATTTTCGTCCCACGCGACACAAAGAAAAACGATCAAGCGGATCATCGATAATTAAATCCGCGTAGGTTTGCACGCAGCACCGCGGCTATAAATTTTCATTTCGCAAACGTCCTTCAACGACTCGCCCTGTGTGCCACCTTGAAAATGAAGCGTCGAGAGAGCGCGCGAAGATCGTGATTCCCGTCGACAGAGTTGGAAGATACGCGCCGATCGTTCCGCGAGAAAGTTCATAGTTCCAATGCCGGATAAAGAGACGCACACACCTGGCGCCTAGTTCTCCGTTTCTACAAGCGATAAAAGTGCCCGCCAAGTTGGTCCAAGAGATTAGAAACCGGCTATCGACTGACCGACGATTCGATTTCAACTCTTACAGACTCTGAATCGAATCTGAATCGGGACAACTTGAAATTTTCAATGTGACGCGTATGTTAAACGTTTCAATCAAATATAAATTACAAGTTTTATCAACCATTAAAGCGTTATTTATATGATACTCTGTCTAGTATGTATACTATATTTTCTCTTTTCCTCTGCAATCATGTTGGTTAATCGTACGTATCATTGGATTCAGATTTGTTAATGAGCAAATAAATGTTATAATTAATGTATTATTAACTTGTTTATTATTACCAAATATTAATTGTGAGAGCGACAAAATTACCGTGCACGAGGATCGGTTCAACACCGAGCGGATGATTAAATTGGATCCTTTAAGTAAACGATCGAGAGAGTGCTCCGTTTGGATCTTTAAATAAGGATATGGTAAAGCATGTACTGCAATAAGCAAAGAAAGAAAGCACAAAAGAATGAACGTACCAACGAAATTTATTATCAAATTGCAGACTCTCCAATTGAGAATGATTTTAATTCAATGCTCGGATACTACAGCGGCTACCTTGACATTTTTCCACCTGTCGTGGGAAGAAGACGAATAAAAATCTCGGTGTAACATAGTATTGCCTTTCGATAGAAACATTCGGTGAAAAATTATGAAACATTAAAAATGTAAGATTTCATCACGAAAATTATGCACATCTCACTGAGAGGGATACTGAGAAAGTCGATGCGGCTTCGAAGGAAAAGTAGAAAGATTTTCGCGGGGCGGACATCCTGTGATTAACCGCCAACGCGCTTTGCTCCGCCGAGGTGACATCGCCGAGCGTAAGATTAAAAATCAAGAGATTGAATGAGGAACGAAGGCGGTGTCGATCTCGCCGGTCTGTACCGTACGAAAGAGGGGACGACGCGCGAATCTCGTGGTGCCTCGTGGTGCCTCGTGGTGCCCCGTGGAGTCTCGCAACGAGTCCATGAGGTCAGACTGCGGGAATCGCAGAAACGAACTTTATTTCCTCGTGACAGTGGTGGTGGGTCCGGCCGGTTCGCGTCGGTGACAGACGTTAAAGTATTAGCCGATTGCGCGTATCCGATGTCCCTTCGAACCAACTTGGTTCGAGATGGGTGCGCAAGAACGAACGGAACGGTCGAACGGGACAGCAGAAAGAGAAAGAGTAGGAGTAGGAGAAGAAGGAATAGGAGGTGGAGGTGGAGGAGGAACCGAGAAAGACCGTTCCTCGAGCCACCCACCAAAAATAAAATCTTCTTTCCCACCCGTATTTTTTCTACTTCTCTCTCTTTCTCTCTCTCTCTCTCTCTCTCTCTCTCTTTCTCGTGTCCCCTCCGGCAACAAGACCCTCTTCCTCGATATCCACCCACAAAAATGCAACGATCGTCACTCCTCAGCCACGTACTCGTTCGTGGACGGAACCAGAATCTCTCCGCTTCGCGAAGGATCGATGATCCTCGTTCACCTCGAAGAAACAAGACGAAATCAAAAAATGTGACGTTTTTTTCATTTTCTTCTCGACGTCAACGTACAGAAATGGATTTCTTTCTGACGCACGTTTGTACCGACACAATGGAAAAAGCATGTTTCTGTTTGTCTTTCCATTCTCGTGTTGCGAAACCTGTTCAGAAACACGAAGATCCCACCAAGAAATTGCCAAATCTCTGCTGACCATCCGCGTTAGAAACAATCCTCGAGTCTGATCACCACGTTGGACCACGCGCGTGCACACGTCCATGGAGAGAGAACATCGAACATGGCGTGAACCTGTCCTCCGATATAAATAAGGCCCGAGGGTCACGGTGAGGACCAGGTTTACGAAATAAATACCGTAAGTTATGCCGCCTGCGAGGAACGAGAAACGCGCGTAACTAATAGAGGGGCTAATTCTACGATTTAACGCGCGATCTGCTAAAGTGTCTCGCGTCGCGGCCGCTCAAGTGTCTCGCGTCGACCGTAAGTCGACATGCAGGACCCGGGCCAGAGTATATCGACGCGCACCGAGTATCCGACTGCTCGGACCGATCGGTTCTCTGTGGTTCGGGCATTCTTGACCCCTCGGGTCATCCGGTGACCACCGTCTCGCTCTTCTTCCCTTAAATTATTCGAAGGTGAGCACGGGAATCTGATTCGTGCACTCCGGGCGCGGCGACCGGAAAACAGGCAAGTACGCGAAAGACGACCCGACGAAATATGCGCGTTTTTTCGTCACCGCCACCCGAGATCATTTAATATTAACCCTGTTTGCTCGGGCTCGCGGAACTGACGGCGTATCGAGCGGAGCGGAATTTTTTTTTTTCTTTTCTTTTCTTTTCTTTTCTTTTGGACCTCCGAGAGATCATAGAAGGGATTCCGGAACGACAACACGGATTCCATTGGCCACAGATTCAACACAGCAGCAGGATATTCGAAGGCGTAGACGATTTTTTGTATCACAATTCTACTCTCATTCTGTCTCTTTCTCTATCTCTCTCTCTCTCTCTCTCTCTCTCTCTTGTCTTCTTTTCTCTCTCTGTTCGATCCGTTTCTGTGTTTCTTCGTTCCTCTCCGTTCATCGCCGCTCCTCGCCGTTCTGGATCCTTTTTTTTCCCTCTCTTCCCGTTATACCTGGCAAAGCCTCGGGCAGGCAACTATTGTGCGCAACAAAGCTACACTTTTCTACCCAATCCCAAGCCTAATGGATAATTAATTTTTGATAAATCGCCGGTTCGTGACTGGCGTCGACGCACCGGCGTAATTTGTTTCCGTTTTTTTTTTCTTTCCCTTTCGATTTTTCACAAAAGCACACACAATCTCCAGTCCCGGTCCTTTCGATCGCCCTGCCGCGTCTCTCACGTTCCTCGGCCCTGGTCGCGTTCCTTTTTATTTAGGACGACAACCTCGAGATTCCAAGCCCTTTTTCAAATTCGTCGAGATATCAGCCTGTCAGGATACATTAGGATAATACGACCAACGGCTGCCGTAAACTCGGGAACTCTGGTCGGAATGGTAACTATTGTGATCCGTGATTTACACCGAGTCTTCCCTCTCCTTCCCTCTTTCTCACCATTTCTCTCCTCGGTAAGTTATCGTACAGGCTGTTTGTACGTGTCGCGATATTTTTGACAAGTCGTAAAGACTACTCGTCGAGGGGGGGAAAAAAAAAAAACGGATATCGCGTCAGTGAAATGAACCGGGAAATGAACTCAAGGCCGTTGGATGCGGGGGAGCAACGTGCACCGACATTGTAAGGACATATAGGCAAAAGGATCGAAGAGGTAAGGATTCGCCCGAAGCGTTCGCGTGGCTACCATCTCACTCTTGACCGTGTCTTGGTCATGCGGCGTGCACGCAACGCTGCCACACGCGGAAACTCGCTCGCGGAATCGCTACCGTCCCGATGGTTATTATTGTGCAAACAAGATACGTACACGCACGCCGAGTGCGTGTAATTACTATCGTGTTCTCCTATAATTTTTCCTCCGAGGCAACGGTCCGCCTCGTTTTTAGATACGCGAGCAAATGGAGGCACGAAAGATCGCCAATCGTTGACTTCGGGATCAACTCGAGGAGAAAAAAAATACGAACGATCTTACGGAGAGCAAAGGATTTTTTGGACAACGAGCCTGTTGTCGCGAGAAACGAGAGGAACGAGACAGAGAAACGGGAATAGTTTCAGAGGTGCAATTTCACTACCGTCCGTCAGCTCTCTCCGGTGCAAACTCTTCTCTACATCTACCCCGTTCTCTTTCCTCTTCTTCTCGAATCTTCTCACCACCACAGACTCGTGCCGTCTCATCCTCTAACTTCTCCCCTCGCCTCTTCCACCGGTATACCAGCCCTCCTCCTAGAGGTAATTTACTTTCCATCCTCTTTCCTTCGCCGAGAGTGCTACGTTCCTTCGTCCCCTCCTGCTCTTCTATCTCTTCTACGTGTTCTTCTCCTTCGGATGCGCTCGCTATACTCGATACGTGTAAACTGTATCTGCCCTTGATTGTAAATCTGCCTCGAAGTACGTTCCACGCGCACGTTGAAAGAATTATTGCGTTCGAAACGCAGGCAGTGTGGCGAACAAAGAGGGTGAAAGTTGGACGTTTTTGAAAATCGTCCTGCTGTGTCTCGAGACGAGTCTCGGGCAAATCCTGACGTTCGACGCCGATGTTCGACAGCGCGAGAAAATGGTCGGGGTAACGCAATACACGCACGAATTGCCGCTACAAAGTTACTTTACAGTTGCCTACTACCAGAGGTACATCCCTCTCGAGTTTATTCCTCCAAGCGTTCCGGCTTATTGTTAGAGAGGCAGTAGATCCGCATTAGCGTACTCCTACCGCGGTCGAGAGGGATCCTACTCTCATCCGTCCTCCTCTTCCTCCTCCTCATCCTTCTCTTCCTCCCCCTCCTACGTTCGTAGGTCTACTAGCGCCCGTCATCCTTCTCTATCCACCATAGTCCGGTCCGTGGCGACGCTCGTCGCTCCAGCAGGAAACGGGAGGAACGAACGACGAACGACGAAGACGGAGGTAGCCAGTCGGATAGAAAAGGAGAAGGGAGTTCAGAGTTCTCGCTCGCACTCGCGTAGCATCACCGAGGCCCCGGTATAATTAATACGGGCCCCGTGGAATGCCGGTCGCCTCACTCTCTTGGGCCTTATCCCCCTCTCGCCGCTCATTCGTCCTCGCCGCTCATTCCGCCTTCTCCTCTTACTCACCCTCGTCTCCTCGCCTTACTCCCCTCTTCAGCCCCTCTCTTCTCTCCCCCCCCTCCCCGCACACCGGGGCCCGTACACATCCGACCAGTTTCCATGCTCTCACCTAGGTCCTAGCAGGGACCCAGGGCAACCCCTGGCCAATTCTCGGTCGCTCTTCCACCTTCTTCGATCTGTCGTCGTCTCTTCTCTCTCCTCTCCTTTCTTTGCTTTCGGTCTCTTTCAAGGGGACCTCCGCCGAAAAACTTCAAAAGTGGAGCACGCGTAACGAGGGCCACGAACGCGTCGCGCCGACCAAGCGACGACAATAACCAGAGAGGGGTCTCTCTTTTGACAGGCCGACTCAAAATATTGCTGCCGCGCGTTATCCGTGGACCTCACAGAAGCGTAAACGCGGTAGCCATTCCCCGCCCTACGTCGAATCCTATCGTCCTGAATCGCACACGTCGAGTCGTCTCGCGTCGCTTCGCCTCTGCTGTCGAACGCCTCTATGATCGTCGTCGCGATGCCGGATCACGATCAGAGTTGGAGAAAGAATCGGCTCGTAACGAACCGGCGCGAGATTTCAATGGAAAGGGGGGAAAAAAGAAATATGGAGAAACGAAGAACAGAAGCCCGGGACTGGGCCAGGCGGTTCTCCTTAAAAGGCGGAGCGCCTTTTCTCTTCCCTTGACTCGCTCCACTCGTTTCGTAACCGAGCGGCGAACGGAGGTTCGGTTCTTCGTTTAACCGAGCGGCGAATGCACTTTGCAGGCTATTACGTCGACACGAAAGCTGCTCGCGCCTCGCATCGCCGATTTCTTCTGGGGAAAACTCGCCAACGCCTCGGAGAGAATCCGAGGATCGAGAATCCGGGCCTCTTTCGCAGATACACGTGTAACCGGGCGACAGGTCAATTTGTCGTTACTTTGTTTCGTTGTACTCGAAAAGTAGCGGTGGATTACTTGTACGAACAAAGGAACGAAAGAGAGAGAGAGAGAGAGAGACGTTCTCGTTAGTTAAAATGCATCGGTACGGGACCGGCGACAAGAGGAAGAACGCGACCACCTTTCACTCCTGGGAATTTCTTTGAACCAAGGAGCTAATGAAACCATGGCGTGTTCCTCTAAAGGAAACAAAATCGAGTAGTACGAGATTCGCTTTTACATCCTTCTCCTCTTCTCCTCTCGTTCTTTCTCATTCTTGCGAGTTGCGCGTGCCCCGCCAACTTAGATCCAACTAGCCGCCGATTTTCGCTATCGATGCTGATCTCGATCGCGTCGATCTTTCGTCTCGGCGTTGCGCCGAAAAATTCAATTCTTCGTTGAAGGTCAGTTTGCAGAAAAAAGCGGACATGGAACGAGAAACCAGATGCAACAAACAAAAACGCCAAAGAGCGAAGAGTGGTTCCTTGGTTTGATCGAAAGACTCGTCGCCAAATTAATTCGTCGTAGCATCGAAAACGAAGATTACGAGATCTGCAAAGTAGCGAGATTGCTACTTCGCTTTCGATCGTTCGACTCGCGTACGAGCACGAAAAGAGAAATACAATTTGCCTCTATACGTCTCCGTATGCGATAAGGGAGCAAAAGTTCAACGCGAATTCCCAACGACAGAGGAGATTCGGCGGTAAACACTGGCGTGGTCCCAAGGAATAACCGAGCGCGAAGCGGCCACGCAGTCCTTTCGAATTTCTCATGACTCACTATCAGGATCGTTATTACGTGTTGCGTCGGCAAGATGAGCGTGGGTGCAAAAAGTCGCCACGGCGAAATACGTGAAATTAACTCAATTCCCGTCGATGACACGTCACGTTAGGAGCTTTGCTTCTCTCTCTCTCTCTCACTCTATTCCAGTTTTCGCGTCGTTCTCCTTGAAACGCGTTACACGCGAGCCTCTCGCGGTTTTAATTACTTTAATGTCAGCGACGGTGCACGACCACATGGCGCTTAGGTCGTACCTTAAACTCCACTTAAGCGGATTTCACTGACCTTAAAATAGCCGAGATTCCTCGACACCTCCGTTCCCTGATCCGATCCGGGAAGCTACCCGCCAGAGGGGAGACTGTAAAATTCAAAGATAATTTCCGTGGGTCTTTCGCCTTTTTCCACCCGGGGGCAAAAATCCCGGGGGCTTTTTTTCGCATGAGCAGTCGAACTGAGAGAGCCGAGCAACCATCCGTAGCGGGGCGAAAGAACCTTCGCAGAATCTCGGGAACGCGCGGTACGCGTCCCGGGCTCGAAGACCTCTAAGCCTGCCAGTCTCGGATGGAAGGATCAAAGCGAACAAGCATAAAATCCTTGTCCTCGAGAAAATACACTCGCGCGATTTAGATCGGGCGACGTGGTATGCCGTGGTATGGCGGGCGTACAGCCGTGCTGCCGTGTGGATAAATTCGGTACCGCTGACAAATGAGTTTGGGCAAGTGCAAGTGAAATGCAGCCGCAAAAAGTTGACTCGGCCGTCCGCGCGCACGCCGCATCACTCCGCGCCGACTCGGAATGAAAGCACGCCGAGTTCAACCGGTGTTCCCTCTTCTTCCGATCTACCGTGTCCTCCTCCTCCTCTCGTTTCGCCTCCATCTCTTCGTCTATTCGTCCGTTAGATTCCCACCGTACAGTCCTCGTCGACTGTTATCCCCGGCTATGGTGTGTTTCTTTTTCCGGAACGAGAGGAATGACGCAAGCTACGACTTGGACAGCTCACGGTGGTAAGCTCCCTCGAGTCTGAAACTTCCAGTCCTCGCCACTTCGGTTACGACTCTTGCGAAGTCGCGCGAAACGAGAAAATCCACTGAGCGAGGAATTCTCTTGAATATTAACGTCCTCCGAACCTCGACTAACGTGACCGACGTCTCGTGTTTGGAAAAGGGGAAGCGCGTGAAGTGGAAACGCGGCGATCGCCGGAGAAAAGGAGGAATGAAAATCGAGCGTGCACCGCGTGGGGAACGAGACAATAATAATTCGTACAGGCTCGAGGCTTTCGCCGTTTAATTTATGTCGCTGCGGCGAAATTAACATGATTAGGCGGAGCGTGGTAAGAGGAGGGGGCCGCGTTCGTTGAATGCGGCGTACATCCCCGTTCGCGATCGGCGGCTAAGGCTGTATGATAAATAACGCACGGCCCATACGTTACATGCCGTGTACAAACGAAACACATGTGCGTGATCGTAAAGGAGAAGATCCCGATGTCGGACGGGATAGAGAGGAGGAAAGAGAGAAAGGGACAGGAGGGTGATAGGGGGTCAATGTGAGTAACGAATATCTGATAGCGAATCCCCGGCATTTCCAACGTATTCCTCCGGTCTGGAGAACGAATGCGGGCCCCTCTCGACAACGCGGGGCCCCCCGCGCGTTCGCCACGATACTCTTACCCACGCACTCGTCTGCATCCTCGAGACCCTCTCCCCCAACATAACCCGTCAAAAACTGTCCAATTTCTCCCTGAACTTCCTCCGAGTCTCTCGACGATTGGCTAGGAAATTCTCGATCGAACGATCGTGTCGAACCAAGTTGAAACGACTTCCAATTACTCGATCCATCCGAGTCTATTTTTTGATCGAATAAAATCTGGTCGTTCGCGTACGCAATTCGTGCAAGAGTGTGGTGAAGAATAGAAAAACAAAAAGAGAGAGAAAGAAAGAAACAATTTCATTCTCGAAATCTCGGTCGAGATTTCGAGGAATCCGAGCGCGTCTCTTGCATAAATGCAAGTTAACCGCGATTCGTAGGCTTCTTAGAAGCGGCGTGGGAAGCGGGAACGTAAAGAGGCAAGAAAATCGAAAACAACCGCTATGTTAGCCTGGCCGAGCTACCGCTGAGTATTAATAATTCATACTTCAATGTCAGCGCCGTTTTTAATTCTCTCGCATCTTCCCCCCATAATTTCGGGTTAACGTTTCACTTTTATCGGGCAGCTTTTACATCAACACGGTTTTTTGTAACGTACGCGACGTCATTATAACGTCAAAAGCGTGTAATCAAATTTTGAGGCGCGGCGACGTGAAAAAATGGAGCCTCGGTTCCCTCGTTTGTACACGCTCGAACGCTTTGACAGACAAATTCTTCGCGCGCGCGTGCACCGGAATATTTATTTTCTCCTATTACCGGCATCGTCGCGCACGCGCTTCCTCGTCACACGCGGCAACACGAGTATCGTGACGTTTTTCGACGGCGAAATTAAGGCGCAAGGGATTTCGGCTGCGAAAAGGGATTTCGAGAAAGGGCAAGGCTCGGAGAAGAACCGCCAATGAACCGTCGATGAAGCACGTGCCAGAACGAAGCATTCCCTTCGGCCAGCCTTTGGTTACCGAGCGTACGGCTCACATTCGGCTCTGCGCGCGCGATGCAACTGCAGCGGGAAAGAGACGAGGAGAGAAAGGTGGACGTCACCTTTCCAGTGACTTTCAGTTCGAGTCACACGGGTTGGAGAAACGGTGTGCGCGTAGCTGCTTCATTCACGTTTCTCGCGTCGAAAATCGAGAATCGAGAATCGATGACCGCCAGTCCCACGTGTCTCGACATCGTTTCGACGACTTCTTTTAAATTGAAATTCCCGACGATGCGAAAGTTCGTGCAACACGAAACGCGCACGTTGCTGCCACATATATATAGTAATTGTCGGTGGACGGTGACATTGGCCGATCTCTAACGGGACAGATCTACTTTGGACAACGTAAATTCGTTCTGACATCGGTGACGATTCACGTTACAGGAGGATCCTTCCGAGCGGGTAATTGCTAATTTTTTCCAGGAATTTCTCGACGGCAAGAAGCTCTGCAGCTACTCTCTAAGGCCTCCAATCTACTTCTGACGACTCGTTTCAGAGGACTGTATCCGAAGTAACGGAGGCTCGAGTTACACCTTGACCACACAATGACTGTTGTTGGGCTGTTGCTCCCTGCCACAAGGAGCGTGTGACATAAGACCATCGATCCGAGATACAATCGGCTGAAGGAGCAACGATCCTAGAGAAAGTGGCGCGCGCACATGCGTGCCGGAGTGAAATATTTTAATAACGGGAAGGGCGTACGGCTGTGGGACCGGTGTGGGACCGGTGTGGGACCATTCCACCGGCGGGTTCTAGTTTTCTCGAAAGGGGGGTTCTTTTCAACGCGCGTACCGGGAATACCGAATCGCGTGCCGTTACACGCGCGCACGACACCACTCGCGCAGCCGTATTATTGAAAACTATTTAAATAAAAAAAATACAGCCGACTGGAGAGAGAGGCACCCGCCAGTTGCTTACCCGTCTTACCGGTTTACAAATACTGACGCGCGTCAAGTTTGATCGAACCGCGAATATTATGCGTGACGTATATGGTGTTCGAGATATATACATACGCGCGCGAGATATCTATATACATGCGCGAACGAGGTGACGTACGCGCGCGGGCATCGTGAACCGAGTCCGCTACGAAGTGTACGGGGCCGAACGACAGGTGGTCCCTTCCTCGGTCCCTTCTACTCCAAAGATTTTGCCGAGCTTGTTCCACCACTGTGAAATTCCTCGTGTCGAACAAAGGAACGAGAGAGAGAGAGAGAGAGAGGGAGACGAGCAAAGAGTACAATGATGCGATGAGTGGCCAGCGCGCAACCACGTCTGAAAATTGGCTAATCTTTCCGATTCCCCGTGAAAACGGTACCCAGCGCGTATCGAGATAGCGAAACATCGGCGCAGGGGCAGATGCATCGCGATACATGCCTAAAATCGAGGAAGCAATGGGAAGAGAGAATGCCACGAAGATGGGGCAATTGCATTCCGACCTCTTGCAGAAACTGTATTCACGTTGCCGATATTACGGCAGACAGCATCCACCGTCGGATCGCTCCGACAACTTCCGGGTTCTAAGCGTTCGTTCGCCCTGCCGACAGGATGATACTTTTCCACCGTTTCCAATCGTCCCAAGATTGTGCACCTTTCGGCTTCGAAGTTCTTTCTTTCTCTGTGTTCCTTTTTTTTTCTTCGTTGTCAATTTTTCAGAACGTTCGCGTTGAGCTGACATCTACCTGCTGGTTTTTATCTAATATTACACACTTGTGTATTATTATATTACATAGTCCTATCTACGTCCATGTTCTAAAACCGGGTCATGAATCGTTCATTACGCATTCATGCTTTTTATTAGACACGTTCTGCTGTTCGTTGTCGCGGAACGACAACAGGTCGATACCTGTAGCGCACATTTCATATTGAGAAAGCAAAATGTCAGCATAAAATTTCTGGTAAAACTCCCGGGAAAGGTGCATCGGAGATTACCGACACGGTGAATATGACGCATAGAGACAGAGACTATCACGAAGAAGTTAACTTTGTATGACAAAAGAGATCCCGAGGAAGAGAAAAGAAGGATGCATTTTCGAAAGACTTTCTACGTTGCACGTCTATGAAGTAAATGTGCAGTTGCAACAGTTGTTACTTTAAGAACAATCGTCTCAACTTTTAAAAAAGCTTTCTTAAACTCGCGCACGCACGAGCTTGCATAAATTAACTGAACACCCAACACGATTCCATTAAAAGTGAAAAGTTGGTATTTCTGTTGCGTTTCGACAATTACAATTTGATGTTCCTCTGTATTTGGAAGTTTCACATTCATTGCCAATGAAGCTTTGTAAAATCTGTATAGCTAGGAACACGTAATTTGACGTCTCAATCGTTTCTATGGTTTCAACGGTACTCGAAGCCATCCCGCTGAATCCTCAGCCACTCAGTTTAAATTACCACTTCTATATTACCTGTTCTCTTTATCGATATCTATTAACTGTACACGTTGAGATTAAATTAACGAGATTCGCTTCGTGTTGCGCGTTGCACCGAATACTCACGCACGTCGATCCGTGTAACCGCGTAACACACGCGTACCACGCGCGCGCGTCATGCGTCACAGGAATGTCGTATTAGGTGTAACACGTACCCGAGCAACATCCTTTCGATTGTAGCGCGCTTGCATCGAAACGCGCGTATGCCACATTTACATTGTGCGCAACTATCGCAGCAACTTCGCCTACGAGAGGCTAACAGATCGTGGCGTGTACGAGAGTGTGCGTGTGGTAGATTAAACCGATTCCCGGGAAGGTATATAAGCTAACCAACCACCTGCTGTTAGCCTGATGCCCCGCGCGACGTATCTCTCTCTCTCTCTCTCCCTACCACTTTCTTTTATTCTCTTTCCTACTGCACTTCCCTTCCCTTCGATTCTCCTCTTCGTCGATCCCTCGGCTCTTCCTTCTATTCAAACGTGTTACAGCATCGCGCGGACGGTTTCTGGTCCGGCGGATGAACCAGAGCCTAGTTATGCAAGTCGAAAACTCTCTCAGGGACGTCGAGCAAGGTCGTCGAATCGAGGCCTGCCCCTGGACGACAATGTCCCGGTTGACCCGTTTCGCGGCCGTGTGAAACGAAGAAACCGCCACGAAACACGCACCTCGAACTCGTGAACTTGGCCACGGGTCACGGTTACGAAACACCGGCTCGAAAACTGCGCGATCCAAACTTTCGTCCAAAGTTTGGAAAAATCCCGACATCTCGCTGTGATACCTTTTTTTGACACTTTTTGGCACTCTCGCCCCCTCTTGCTTGTTCATTTTCGGTCCCGACTGTGGGAACGCTTGTGAGAACACTGCTGTATTCCTCCCCCCCCCCCTCAGACGATAACAAATTACTCGTTTGAGAATGCCGTATGAGAGAAAAAAAGAAACGTTCGCGAGTATGGTATTTTTTTACTCGCTCGAGTGGAACAAGCGTAATAGACGGCCATAATAGAACGAAAAGGAAGAAGGAGAGCAAACGAACCGCGACTACGAAACGATCCGGCAGGAGAGGCGAAAGCGTTGAATTAGCTACCGCTGGCTCCATCATTTTTTCCCCTTTTGCCGTTCGTTCGCGCCGTTCGTTCGCGTCCGTTCAATTGCAGATCGCGACTCGGAGACTCTAGGCGCATGATGCAACGTTAATAATCCGCTCGGCGCTGAGCCGTTCCGATTTTACCGAATTAATTAGAAACAGGTGGCTAATCGGCCGTTGCCATGTTCGTCGTTTTCCAGCTTTCGCGGCGGATCGATCGCCGACGGATAAGAAGAGAAAGGAAAAAACGAGCGAGCCGTGTATGAAATAGCGAGGCAGACGAACGAAGCGGCGGAACGCGAGAGGAAACTCGGTTCGAAGCGGAGCACTTGACGATGAACTCGAACTTTTCGACGAACTTATCTCTGTTTCACTCCGGAGCGGGAAAGCTTCGATGACCGCGGCGGTCGAGGAACGCGGAAATGCATCGCGTCGATTCGCCGAGAGAGTGAGCGGTCAACGGGCGGTATATAGGCGCCCGTTGATTGAACGTCCATTTAATTAAAAGTCGACCTCGCCCATGGCCGATTCGTTTCGTCGCCGATCGATGGCTCGTTTTCGTCTGGCGACGAAGAGACGATGAACGGTGGAGTTTCACTCTGCACGACGAGACCGAAGCCTCATCTTTCTTGCACGAATCGAGCTCGCTCGCGAGTCATGGTATTGCCGAGGCGACGCTCGAACCGCGAAATATCGCGGCACCGAACCGGGACACCGGTTGATTGATTCGCGGGCAACAGAGCAACCGACCCGTCTACCCGCTCGGATAGCATTAAGCTGCCGTTCCTTCTCCTCGCACGGGAAATTTATCTGACTGTTAAATTTATTACCGCAAACCAATTACAACACGTGCACACGTATACACGCGTGTACGCGATTGGGACGCGCGTTACGTGATCGATAATTCACCGGTTATGTTCGTTATCGAGTGTATAAATTCGCCGAGGAGGCGAACGAGAGAAAGAGATGGAGAAGTTGGCCGATGTTTCTTAGTTAGCCAGATTCAGAACGATCCGGTGTATCGTTCCAGACTCTCGAGAGAATCGAGATTGCCAATGCTCGCGCGATATCTCGCTGATTGGTAGTCGGTCTAATTAAAAGTGTACCTCCGTGGCTCCGCGCTGTCCTCGTTTGCACTTGCCACACTCGCCTACCGAGCGATTTGAAGTGAACCGTTCAAAGTGGTCACGGTACTCTGGTCGCTCTATCGAGAGCCACTAACGACATAATCAGAATGCCTTGGGCGTCTATAAATTAGCTATGCCCGGTTCGCGGACTGCTCTTTTTCCATCGGTCTGTTACATCCGCCGCGAGTATGATCGACAAAATCCGCTAATACATGCACGACGCTCCACTCCCTGCTGTTTTCATCGGATTGCTAGAATCGAAGCCCAGTGAACGGCCGGGCTGCCTGTATGCGTGTATGCACACGCGGCGTACTCGATGCCAACTGTGAGAACGAACAACGAATCCTAGTTTTCTACGGCTGAACAGCGACCAAATCGAACACCGAGCGCCGATCTGCCACAGCGAAACAAACAACACAAGGAAACATGCTCGATCGAAAGATAAAAGATCCGCGAATCAATTGCAGTGGCATAGTGCCAGTGTCAATTGCAAAATTTGGGTAAATGCTTCCGTTGCATTTCTATTTTTAATACAATATTTCGCTGTATATTAACGGTATTTCGCAAAATACTAAAAAATAGGGAAAGGAATCACTATTGGACGTTGAAAGATGAATTTATTTCACACGCAGAACCGGTTCAAAATGTACATTCTTCGCCTGTTTGAGAAAGAGGCCAATCCCTGAGACACTCAAATATTATAAAATTTTTTCTTTTACTGCTCTATACCAAAATTTACTCTATACCGAATTTCTTTCTTCCTCCTTTTCACCTATTTCTATGAGTGACTGCCACTCCCGAAACAACTATATCGAAACGATTGTCAAAATTTGTACACAAGCAAATTCATTCAACATCATTAAGGAATAAAGTGCTTGAACTATCAAACTAATCGGCTATTGCTAAACTGCTAAAACTAACTACAAATCAATGTTTAAACGTAGAAACTAATAAAATGGACCACTCGTTTCGACGGTGGGTGTTATCACTAATCTACGCGGAGATGAAATCAACAATATCGACGAAACTCGAGATCGTGGGACTATCGAAAATCGACGACGTGTGACTACACAGCGTAGTGTACATAACAAGCAATGTACATATATAGCAATGTATATAGCTTGAGAATCTCTCGGGGCATTTGGCGACTCGGTACGCGTACGCGAGTAACTCTTTCGCATCGGCTTCTATCCGAACGTCGTTCGAAAGAACCGATAAGTCGAGTTACCGAAGAAGAGATCGTATCGATCGGACGGCGTAACGACGAATTTCCGTGGAAGGGAAGAGATGATTAAAAAACTCGGGGAAGAAGGAGGCAACGAAGGCGGCAGGAGAGATGATTGGTGGAGAGTGAGAAGAGAGGCGCGGATCCTATCGGAAAGTAATTACCGGGCCGGTCGTGCGGTCGTAATTAATCAAATTCCGCGTAGGGATGACGCGACGAAAACGAATCGGCCTCAGGCCAGGGGAATCCATTAGCGAAACACGCGTGTCTCGCGCGTATTATTTCACGCGGCTCCACGAGGCTCCACCAACCAACCAACCAACCAACCAACCAACGAATCAACGAATCAGCCAACCAACGACCTATCGAACGCGTAGTTGCCGCTGCATTAGCCCGACATTAGCTTCCACGTGACGCACGATCCCTCGATCTTACACCTTACCCGGCTAATTGTGCGAGCCACTCTCCTCCGTTCAGGAGTAGAGCCGTGACGGATCGACGGGTCAATCGAGGTCGTCACTCGGCCCATCTCACCTCCTCGCTGGCAATCTGCGCCCTCGTCTTCCTACAGATTTTCTCAAGTCTTTTCAAACACGGAAGAAACGACCGCTTTTATCTAGCGGCTCGACTGGAATTGATGTTCCGCTTACTCCTCTGCCACTCGCTCGTCACCGAAATCTTTCGCAGTTTTTAAAAAATGGACTTTTCGAGCATTTCACCGAGTATAAAACGCGAGAAATTCTGTTATTTCTGTTATTTTTCATTGTCACTAATACACTTTTTTCGCAATATTAAAGCGCCAATACGTTTGAAAGTCTGTATCTTATCGCGTGTCATCCATGACTGAGAATGTAACAATTTCCCCGTCCCTTCCAATTTTCTACTTCACCTCTCGAGATTTAGTTTCGCCAAGAGTCGAGGAGGACTGAAAGAGTGAAAAAGAAAATATGCAGAACAAGTATCGATAATCGCGAGCGAAATCACGGCAGGTGTAAAACGCGCGGCAAACCAGGATCGATTTAAACGTCGTCTGTTTTTTCTTTCTTTCTTTCTTTCTTTCTCCCCCCCCCCCTCGTTCACGGGGGAACGACATTCCCCGTATAATTTACTATCTTCGTAGGCTAGCGTCGACCAGCCACCAAGCGAGGCTAGCTCGACGGTCTGACTGTCGGTCTGTCGGTGGAAGGAACGCGTCGCACTTGCACACGCACGGTTTTCCAACGTTGCTGAACCACCACGGTCTCTATCCGCGAAGAAGTGCGAGAGTCCGGAGCGCGTTTGCACTTTCCCGGTGCAACGGTCGCACCAAGCGCATTGGAAAGTGCGGCTCGCACGCAGTATCCCTGTTGGCCCGTTTTCACGATTGGTTACCCGGCTTATAGTTGGCACCGATCTGCCTACCGAGCGTTCGCTTTCTCTCCCGACGCCTCGGCGCATATGCCTCCGTAAGTATACGTGCGCTTATCCTCTCGGCTTCCCTTTCGTCCCGCGCGCTCGTTTCGCTCGATCGTTTCGTTAACCGTGGAAGAAACGTGACCGACAGCCTACGGCTTTCCGATCGAGGTCGGCCGATCGATCGGATTTCTCGTACCGAGCGTACATATTCCGGCGAGCATCTCGAAAATCCAGCCAGCTGGCAGACCGAGAGTGTCTCACCTTCGGGACTTTCAATTGCACATTAATTGTGTCAGCTTGCTCGGATACTATACAGATTTTGTATTCAATGTTCACTGCAGATTGCGCTGATCCAACTATTAACTCTTTTACGTAGTAATATCCACGATTCTTGTCTTGTTTTAATAGTTTGAACATTTCCCGCCATCGTTTGAATATCTCCACTTTTCTTACCGACGCCTCCTTTTTACAAAAGAAAGCTTTTCTTAGAAAAAAAATGAATTGTAAGATACCAAGACGAACAGTCCTCTTATTATCGTTTCTTGCAAACTCTAACCTGCAAGAATGGTACTCCTTCACTGCATAATGATCACGACTGTACGACTATGACTTTGTTGTAACGTCGAGATCTTAGAGGGACGTGAGATACCGGCGAAATTTATCTTCCCGAAGAAGATCACAAGTAAACTAAAGCGGATTTTTATGCGTTTATAAGAAATTTAATGATGCAAAAAGACATACACTCTATATAATACATGTAAATATATGAAATAAATAAACGAGAAAAATTTTTACTACAGGTTTTACTCCTTCGGTGCTGTTTATAAAAAATACGAAACTGCATAAAAATCTGCATTCTAGTCGTAAGCAATGAAATTAACAATCCGCGTCTAATAAGTCTCATAAATATTTATGTGCCTTCCTATTCGGTTAGACGTCACGTAGCATCCTACTCCTCTAGGTTCACTGACTCTACTCCTGTTACAAGAGTTTATAACACAGCCATCAAGTGCAACAACAATATCGATCTTTTTGTGCTTCTGCAAGAAGGTGGTTAACGAAGCCTTGATCGCATCGACATTGTTTGACGTTCAAGATATTCATCCTACATTATTTCGTCTAATTTGAACACGATGTACCTCTTGTACTTCATAAAGAGATCTCTTTTGCCATTGATCAATTGAATTAGAATTGAAATTGAACTTGCAATAAGTTCACGTGAGAAGTATTCAATTTTTAATTATAACTGGCTCTTGTCGTCGTGTAATTGTGTAACTTATTAACAATACAATTATCGTTTTCGCCTGTATTGTTCAAAACTAGAAGAACGATGATGATCTAATTTGTTATATCACATAAAATATGTATGAAAATGTACGTCAGCCACATATTTACATTTATTACCGATATAATAATTTTGTAGAAAGTCAGACGAAATAATCATCATCAAATAATCAAAATTGAAATATCCGTAAGAACGTTGAAAAATTTTCTTCACAACTATTATAGATCCACCATCGTTTCAAAAACTAAAGTCTCTTCTTTATAGAAATTCCTTGTGCGATTGTTTTTTTCACCATTTTAGTGAACATTAAATATTAAAGACGAAGGCAAAACTTCAAGAAATCCTAACGTTCTACTAAAATAGTATAAAAAAAAAAAATCGTACAGCGAATTTCAAGGCCTCGTTGCAAAGAGACAATTTCAATCTTCAAGACCATGATGGCATATTGAGAGAAAAAGATATCCTCAATTTCTCACCCGCTACGTGATGTATAATCATCTTCGAAAAAACGAACGAACTCGCGAACACACTGTGAAAATGGAAGTATCTTTGAAACCTAACCCAAACCAAGTGGATTATTATACAATCAGTTTAAATTATCGATACGTTTTTTCGTTGATACAATTGGTACGCTCTTCACAGTGTATCTCTCCATTCGAAACACTTCGCGAGGAAGAAGGGAAATCTTATGGAAGCCGGTTCTAAGCAAAAATGTCCAAAAGAGTTTCAAGAGAGAGGCGACAAAGAATTTCGACAACGATCCCCGAGTAAAAGTACAATCAGTCGTTCCTTCTGCGCCCGGCAGGGCTACGTGCACCGTGTCCGCGCTTTGGCATGCAGCACGAAATCCAAGGCACAGAATCGTCGTCGCCGATATCGCTCTCTGAATCGACAATCAAAAGCTGCGTGTGCAGTTATGCGCCGCGAATCGACGCGCACCTCCTCCTTTCGAGGCACGACAGTTCCAAGGGAAAAACCAGTCATCGCCGGAGAAAGCAACATTTCTCGCGACTGTAAAACCTCGCCAAGCGATAGATTATTGAGCCGATTAAACGATTGCACGCGTATCGCGCGTATTATCACGTCCTCTGACAAAGATCTCGCGAGACGCGTGAAAACGAAAATCCTCGAGTCAATGGAGAGTCGCTAGAACAGCGGTGTTGTTCGCTCGCGTAATCATCGTGGCGAAGATGAGCCGTGTGATTTGATAAATTGAACATATTCCAATGTGAAACTGTGAGAAAAACCGTGAGAAAGACAATAACTGGGAACAAAAATGTTTCTACCAGCAAAGATAAAACGCACCAACAAATATAAATATATTATAATATAAATATTTTTTTTTATAAGGATTCATTTTAACAACAAACGGCCAAATTATTTATTCTTTTGCCCATCTATTGTACATTATTTTCCATGTGAATCACTACAGAAAGTTCTATCTAATTTTAAATTAATAGTTGTATCGTGACAATACAATTTTTGAAAATCTATACTTTCCCTCTACTGCCTCGTGTTCCTGATATACCGCAGAGGGAAATTTATTATCTACCAACTCGATATTAAACTCCAACTGAAAGATCATTCAAAAATTAACGAGATAAAGTCTGTCTGAGCATCTTCTAATTCTATTTCATAAACGAACCGAAGCTAACAATTGATTCGTTCAGTTGCAACGTTCCCTGCAAATATGAATTTAGAATATGCAGCTTCCTATATTACATTTCGGTTCCTCGTTACTTTCTGTCGAGATTCTGCCTGTTCGTCGAGATTCGCGAGCCGACAAGCAAGACGTCGATCTCGCGTCAACCGCGTAAAATATTCAAGAATCAGAAAAGCACGCGGGCACCGAGGCAACTAGAGTTTCTCATACGGCGTATAATACATACGCGAAGAAGCGTATGCAGACTCACAATGGGGGTTCCGTCATCGTGTTCATCGGCATGCGACTTGCCCTTCGTAGTCGTTCTTGTTAGGCTACAAAACACCGTAAGGTAGCCGCTGCGAGAATCTCCTATACTCGACGGAAACCGCGAGGACGTATGGCCGTGCGATCGTCTCGTAGCTCACCACCCACTAACGGAAGAGGAGAAACGTTGAGTAATCCAGGGACACACGAGAAACTTGATAACCAACGTGTCCGTACGTTTCTCCCAGCCGGTTGCATTCGCAGCTACGAGGAAATAACTACGATTCCCCGTACGATGCCCCGACGATCTCGTTTCC
This sequence comes from Tetragonisca angustula, assembly GCA_036937485.2. NCBI lineage: Eukaryota > Metazoa > Arthropoda > Insecta > Hymenoptera > Apidae > Tetragonisca > Tetragonisca angustula. The sequence goes on from JAWNGG020000446.1 coordinate 60,104, forward strand.
CTCGTTGTCACACGATTAACTCACGAATCCCGTTTCTTCCTCCCGATCGATGCCCGATCTCGTCCCTCCCCCCCCCTCCCGCAGATTCCTCCCGCGGTTGTTAACCACGTCGACGACTTTCTAACGTTATCGAGCCACGCGATCCGCGAAGCTAACTCATCGCGTTTCCATCGCCAGCCATTTTTCTCTGTTATTGCAGAAACGAAGGAACTGAATCGAACAAGGTTGTTACGCGTCGGGTTACGCAATGTCGCGAGTCGCCAGATGCAGAGAGGAAAAATCGTGAACGAAAACACATCGAGCGGTTTCTTACGATTGTCCGATCGGGCCGTTGCCTTCGCGACAACGGAAGGATTTCTGACGTACATGTACGCACGTCGACGAGAAAATCTCTCGTTTAAGCAGCCGCGATGTATCAAACGAAAAGGCAAGACTCGCGTTCGCGGCGATTAAAAAACAGGAGCGGAGAAAAAGGTAGGGGTCCACGCGCTTATGACTGGATACAATTCCAGACCACGTAGGATAAAAGGGGGTAAAAGAGAAGAGTAGCATGTCGGCGTTCGTAGCGCGGCGGTGGTATAGAACGGGTGATTGCAATGTAGCACGATGCGAGAGCGGAGAGCGCGGTGGCTGCACCGACCGGTGCACGCGAATGCATATACATATATCTCTGCCTCGTCGTTGCACTCGGGAATGCGGTCTATAGCGCGTAGGATCGAGAGCGGACGAGCGAGGAGAGCGCAGCCGGAGAAACAAGAAGAAAGACGACGACGACGACGACGACGACGACGACGACGACGACGGTCGGACAGAGAGGTGAAGAAAGAGCGAGAAGAGTCCGGGGGACGCGGACGGTCGAGAGCGCGGGCGCGAGCGCGAAACATTCTGAGCCGAAGAGAAGAGGAGAGAAGAGAAGAGAAAATGAGAGAAGGAGAGGGAAGGAGAGCGTGCACGGCAGTCGTAAACGGCAACAATTGCTGCGGGCGTTGCCACTCGAAAGCTCGAGTGCCTAATGCCAGATGTCAGACGGTGGTTAAAGTCATTACGGTCATCACTTTGTACCGCGATACACGATGTGTACCACCGGCCGATGCACCGTCGTCGTCGCGCGTGTGCATCTTCTGCTCTCTTCGGAAACGCGATCCGTCCGCCGATGCGACTTGGCCATCTTCTTCGCCTCCTCCGTTTGCAGACGGTGTCGTTCCCATTTGGATTATCGATCCTGATCGAGTCGCGTGGCTCCCTCGGCTCGCGAAAAGTATCGAAACACAGCGGTAGCCAGTGTGCCTGCTGGCAACACCATTTCCCTTCTCGTCCGTCCTTGAGGGAAAGGTTGGACGCAAAAGTCGAACAAAAGACTCCGCGGTTTAATGATCCTCGGTTGCCAGTTAGGACGTATAATGGAAGGCTTGCACGAAGATGAATCGGAACCCGTGACCCGCCACGTACTACAGAAAGACGGATACTCGGCCAATGGAGGCCGAGTAGTTTTGCGCACGAACGCGCACCGTCTCTCCGTTTGCAAGCGTGTGCAAACGCACACGTAGAAGGGAGCAAACCCGCCGATACAACACACGACAGAATCCGACGATTGAAAATCGAACTGATCGCTGAACATTTAAACTACTTCGTACGAGGATGATTTAAACGAGAAGCGGGCGAATCGTTGACGAACGATCGTTGATTGACAGAAGGGGAAGACGAAAGAACGAAAAGGGGTGAGAAACGCGAGAAGATTCGACTCGCGCCATCTCGGTGGAGTACTTTTGAAACTCGTTTTCGGACTACGTATAGCGCGAGCGTACGTACATACGAATGTATATATGTATGTATGTATGTATGTATGTGTGTATGCACGGTCTCTCCTCGTTCGCCGTTCGAACCGAATGAAGAAACAAGACAAACAGGGGATAGAGAGGAGAGACACACGATGTTACGAGAGAAGGAGCGAGCGAGCGAGAGGAGAGAAAGCGAAGAATCAAAGGGGTGGAGCCGCGGTACGAAAAGGGGATGGAGCGAAAAGAAGCGGCCGGTTCGAGCTCGAGAGACCGGGTGGGACAGGCCGACGAAAAATCTGTAATTATAATAATTACAGCCGTGCGGCCAACAATTATAAATCATCATTGAACTAGGCAACGAAACACCGATAAAATATATATCGTACGAAAGTTTGGAGCAGTCATTACGATCCGCTGGTCGCTGGTGTACGCGCACGCGTGTCAGACCGCCTACCGGATACACCACTCGCTCGGTACACGCTCGGCCTACCACCCAATTGAAAAATGTACTTGTTCGTTCCTCTCAATTTCCATCGGCATTCGACATTCGCCGCTTCTCCTTTGAACGCGGATGACAATCCAATCGGAGAAAAAAGAAGGCACGCGTTTCGCTCGGCCGTTCGTGTGGGAGGGAGGAGATCTTTTTCTTCCGCATCCGCGAGCATCCTTCTCCCTCTCTCTCTCTCTCTCTCTCTTTTTCTCTGTCTTTATCTATGTCATTCGCGTCTCTCGAGTCTGCACAACCCACGGATCTTGTGACGCTTCGTCGCAACAGCAACGATTGCCACGCGATTGTATTATAGATCGCAAGGAATCGTCACGTTCGACGTTAAACGCGTAAGAGTGTGGCGCCGGTTCTCGAACGCCGAGTACTTGGAAATTTCGGTCGAGCGGAAGAAATGGGTTACCGCGGTCATTGGTTAGACAGGCCGCAGGAACGCGCCAACAACTTCGTTATCGTACGCGAACGACAGTGCAAGTATAATGTTACTTTCGACGATTACGCGAAGCGTAAGACGATCGTCCTTAAAAGGGGTCAACAGATAAGGTATGCGCTCGGTCTCGTCCTCGCGTGAGCGACCGAGCGCGTAATCCCCTTTCGTGGCCACGATCGTCGAGACGTCGTCGGTCGGTCTCAAATTTCAGGAACGCGCGACACGTTCGCGCCTCGCGAATGCCTGGGTACCACGAAATTAGTTTACCTACATCCGCCAGAAGTCTAGGAGACGAGGAGATTGTCTGAGAATAAGATCCGCCAGCTGATCGGCGAGTACACGGCGCGGTAGGAACGTACGCTCGGCTCGTAAAGCAACCACCGGTGTCGAGAGCAACTTGTTCTCGGGCCAACACCGCTTCGGGGAAGAGCATCTCGCCGCTGCCACAAAGAAAACTCTCGCAACAGGTTTCCCTGCGCGAGTGGAACCCGCGTCCCTGGCACGTGTGTTCTTCGAACGTTCGCCGCTACCAGCCGGCTACCAGCGTGCTTTTCCCCGACGAATATTCGCGCAACGCTGTCGCAGCACATTTTCTCGTTCGCTTTTCCGTGCGCGTTTTCTCGTCTCCGAGTCGCACGTCGATGTACACGCACGCGGATTTATTTCGTTTTCGCAGCCTGTCTATCGTCCGACAGACTGGTATCGCTGATCCTCGATCACGATCCAGCAAGCGATCCAACACGGAACAACGTCGATCGATTGCGTATCGTAGGAGAAATATTTTCTACAATGTACGCGGTTCCCTGCTAATTGCCAGAGGGAAGGCGCGGAGAAAACCTCTCGAAACACGGCGCGGTACCAATTACATTACGAGTTTCCCAGCGTGTGTGTACGTGTAACGTGGATACGTGGCTCGCGGCGCTGCCCTTTCAGCCGGTTCGCACATTTACCAGAAACCTTTAACAACGCGGACGATCGACTCCGGCGAAACGTTCGGCCGTCTTGTGCAACGATTCAATGCGAATCTACGGGGAAAGAATCGTGTCGCTTTCGCCGGTCAAACCGGCAGACGCACCCGTCCCATTCGCGCTGTTAATTCGCCTGCCGCGTCTGACAATCTGCCGCTGATCGGTCTGATGATGGATCAATTAGGAGGCTTCGTTCGTCGAACGATCGACGAACGTCAATCTCTCGGCACTGGTACGTACGTAGCCTCTGCTTTGAACACGAGATACGTGATTGTCGTAGTTAATCGTGGGAGGCGACACGTTGCGCGACTTGTCGCCGGAAGTTACGCAACGCGGCACGATGCGACGCGTGCAAACAGATAGGCAGAGGAGGAATTCTCTCACCTTGAGAAAGCAGTGTCCAACGGGCATATCCTCGGGTACGGTGGCGTTGTACAGCGGTTTCTCGAAGATCGGCTCGTTGTCGTTTAGATCGTGGACGGTGACGCGAACTGTCGCACTACTACTTAACGGCGGACGACCGGAGTCGGTGGCGATGACCACTAGAATCGGCGCAGGATCAGCTTCGCAGTCGACGTGAGTCCGCGTGGATATCAGACCGGTGGTTTCGTCGATGGTGAACCACGTGGAATTGAAGATAGAGTACTTGATGGCGGAGTTGGCACCTTCGTCGAGGTCCGTAGCAGTCACTTTCAAAACCGGGGTACCCGGCTCCGAGGCTTCGAGCAGATGGGCCTCGTACATTTCTCGGCCGAATTTCGGGGCGTTGTCGTTTACATCCGTGACGAGAAGACGAAACGTTCGGACGGCTCGCAACGGAGGTGTGCCAGCGTCGGTCGCTTCCACCGAAAGATCGTAAACGGGCTTCTCCTCGCGATCCAGCGGCCTCTCAACAACCACCAGGTATATGATGTTGTCTCTGGTGGCCAGGCCAAAGTGTCCTTCGCCACCGGTCAACGTGACAGTAGCGTTCGAGTACTCGGTCCTCGAGTCCGGATCGCTGACCGATATCCTGGCGACGAATTCTCCTGGCTGAGCGCTTTCGCTGATCTTGGGCGTTGCGTCGTCCGAGAGGAAGATCACTGTGATGGCCGGTTGATTGTCGTTTACGTCGGTTACACGGACCGAGAGGAACGCACTCGCCTCGAGAGGCTGGGCGCCGCGATCCCGCGCAACGATCACCAGTTCGTGCCGCTCTTTCGACTCAAAGTCCAACGCCTTGTTCACGTAAATCATGCCGGTTTCTGGATCGATGCGAAACATCTCCTCGCGATCCGATTGCCTCCGATTGATGGAATACTCGATTCGGCCGTTGTCGCCGGCATCGCTGTCCGTCGCATTCACCTCCAACACCGGCGTACCGACGGTCGCATTCTCCGGTATGCTGGCCACATACCTCGTCTGATTGAAAATCGGCGGATTGTCGTTCACGTCCTGCACAGTCACGTTCACGTGCAGCCTCGTGCGAAGCGGCGGAGCACCGCCGTCCAACGCCTCTATCACCAGATGATACCGAGAACGAGCCTCGCGGTCCAACGATCCGGAATTTTGCAGATCCAGATATAAAACACCGTCGCGGCCACGATGCTGCGACAGTCTAAACGCATCCCCGTGATTTCCGGAGACGATCTCGTAACGTTGCGTCGAGTATTGGCCGAGATCGGGATCCTTGGCGGGCGGCAAGGCTCGTTTCGCGTCGCGAGGCGAATTCTCCGGGAACTCGACGTCCACGTGGTCGACAGGGAACGTCGGCGCATTGTCGTTCTCGTCGAGAACCTTCACCACCACCTGAATGTTCTGCGGCAGAGCGACCAGGCTGTAGGACGGTCTAGTCTCGCGATCCAATGGCACTTTTGTCCTTATCTCGCCGGTCGCGTGATCCACTATCAAATCTGAATCAACCGCCGACCCGGAAACCGACACGATCAAATACGGTGGGCTATCGGCGTCGATGAAACCCACCCTGGTCCCTGGCCGAGCATTCTCCGAGACCTCCAAGTATCTTACGAGCTCAGACCGTGCGCCCGGGGCGAGAACAGTCGCTCCCAGGACGAGGAACAGTAGTAACAGGTGCCGCATCCTGGGGCCTCCACAACCGCCGCCGCCGCCGCCGCCGCC
>JAWNGG020000446.1:65972-139134 GCA_036937485.2 Tetragonisca angustula
TCTCTCTCTCTCTCTCTCTCTCTCTCTCTTCGGCGTTCCTTGCCGACAATCAGCACGCCGCGCGTCTTGTACGCGCGTCCGTTGTTAAAAATCCAGCGGAGGAAAACGCGTGTACGCGATCAAACGGCACATTAATCACCCACTAGCAGCACCAGCACCAACCACAATCACGTTTTACCTTGGTCGTTCCTCTCGTAAACACTTCCACTTCCAACAAGAGTTGCGTTCGACCGTTGCGTTGCGTTCGCGCCTGTATCCCACAGAGGCAATAATACCACAACCTGCCGAACGTCTCTGCAAAGGTGACTGCGCTAGATTATAAACATGCCGTTGGCCAGACCAGCGCGCGATACCTCCCCGTGGAAATTCCTTTGGTGGATGCGAGCTTATCCGACCTCGTTCCACGTTGTTCTCCGTCCTCTTTCCTCCTCGCGCCGCCGTTTCCTCCACTCGCGTTCTTCCTCCTTTCGTTCTAGCACCGCGCAACAATCTCTCTCTCCCTATCGCTCCTCTTCCTTTCTCTTCCTCTCTCCGTAGCGAGCCGTGGTATCCGCGCTGTCCTCACCTTTGCTGGAATATCTTCGCCTCGAGATATCGTACATTCCTCGCGTTAGATTCACGTCCGATAAACTCGACGATCAACACGACCGGTCGCGAACCCGGCGCGATCGTTTCGCGTCTGGAACGCCCTTCATCTCTCTCTCCCTCTCTTCCCTTCTTTTCCTTCTCTCTTAGCTTCCGTCGAGTTTCCACTAAAAGTTCGCTCGTCGCGCTCGCGCGATTTGCTTCGCGGTTTGATCTTTACACCGCCAACGGTCCTACGCTATTTCCTTCCATTCTCATCTTCCTCGATTCACGCATCGTAAGCATCATTTCCTTCTCCTTCTCCTCTATCGGCCTCCGAATTCGAGGAATCTTGTACTTCCACTCGCGTGGAAACGACACCAGTTGCGGTTGGTCCTTCCTCGATAATTGTCACGCGCGCGACACGCTACTGCTTGGACACTGACGGCGAATCACGAGCCACGAACGCGATGCGACGCCACGACGCGCGATAAGAAAACGAATGTTGCTAGATGCGCTGGAACGACGAGCTTGCGAATGCGCGACTCGATTACGACCTTCTCGGTCGCGTATCGTAGGACGTTTACTCCATCGTAGTCTCCTTTCGCTCCGATCACACTCCTCTCTTGGCTGCCTGTTTACGTGCTCGATCCGAATCAATTTGCGAGCCGCTCCGAAATCGTACGCACGCGCGATCGAGCCGACGCGATGCACATACGCGATGCTCGCGACGAATTTAGTTAGCCTCGAGCGTGATTTACATTCAGGCGGAAAGGGCAGCGGCGAGAAGCAAACGAAGCACGAGGTGTTACGTTCTTGGGCCCAGCGTCCGTTCCGCGCGGCTTCGAGGTTAGGCATGCACTGACATGGCGGCACCTGCAAGGCCTACCCTTCCCCTGACTTGCTGGACTCGGCTGGCTCGATCAGGGGGACCCGGCTGGGCCCGAACGGCGGCCATCTTGGAGAGGGGAGAGGTAGTGCGGCCGGCTCCGATATACCGGGGCCTCAGCATTCAGCTCGCTTCGCGGCACCGAGCAGCTAGACTATACCAAACTCTGCTTGCTTGCTTGCTTGCTTGCCTGCTTGCTTGCCTGCCTGCTTACTTTCCTGCTTACTTGCAAGCATACTTGCCAGCTTACTTGGAAGCTTACTTGGCAGCTTATTTTGCTGCTTACTTGCCCGCTTATCTACTTGCTCGCTCTCTGCCTGCCTGCCTGCCTGCCTGCTTGCCTGCTTGCCTTTGCTCTCCTGCCTGTTCACTCGCATGCCCGCTTGGTTGCGCCTCTTTCTGTCTGTCTGTCTCTCTGTCTTTCTCTTTTCCCCTCCAGTTCTCCCTCTTTCTTTCCCTTCTCTTTCTACATCACGGTCCTGCTCCTTTCTCTCGGTATTTCCTCCTCTTTCTCTCACCTCGCAGACTTCTCATCTCTCTGCTCGTTTGGCTCGTTCACCACCATCCAACCTACCTGAGCGCCCGGTATGCGAAGAACCGACTTACCATCGGCGCTCATTCCGCGCTCAGCCCTACGAGCCTCTTCTACGCCTGTGCCAAAGGTCCTGGAATTTCGTGACGTGACGAGAAAGATTCCGGATAGTTTGCATGCTGAGTACGAACTTTCGTTTTTTCTACTGAAAAACGTTGAAACGCGACGGACGAGCTGACGCTTCGTTCGACGGAGCAACGATTTTATTTTGCCAACTATGCCACGCTCTGTCGAGCATAGAGCAAGTTTTTTTCATTTCTCGATAAACGAATTGGTACGTGCGGCATAGATGTCATCATGTTCTCCGATAAACTTGATTAGATCGCGCGGAATTGTAACCCCTATGTTCTCTAAGAACATAAAATTTGCATCTGTTGAAACAGTAATTTTGACAATCCGTCAACGTGTGAGAGCAAGAGAACAGATTTTGATTATACACGCTTCGAAATGTTTCATTTGAAGAGTAAACCGGCGGTAGATACGCAACACGAGTGATAAATTCTCGTGTTAATAATTCCATACATCACCGATGACTCATGACGCGGTTGGTGTGATCAAGAATCCAAAAGCTCGGCCCCTCTTCCCCTTCTTAATAAAAAACCGGACAAATTAACAAACTCCTCATATGGGCACGCGTTGGAATTTCATATGCGCCAAGAATTCAGATTAGCGCGCGGCTACTCGCAGCACTGATATCTCGTCTCCGTTGGCTTTCGGTTAAAACACGATAGATACGAACAGGGAACTCGGCTATCTGTTCCACTGTCATCCAGAAGAGAAATACGATGCGAGAGGTTTTATGAGATCGACGGAAATGTCAACATTCCCGCGCGAAATCAAGCTAAAACGAATGGAAAGATCCATCAGTTCCGTCGGCTCGCGCGACGCGTCTCGAGGGTCGAGGACCCTTGCTTGGCTCCTCTACCTGACTCTACGACGAGTAGGCAGATAAATCCGCCGCCTACTACTACTCGCTACGGACAATGCGCTCGAGATGGTGCATCATCGTCCGTATTGTTTGCATAGCCATCAGCCACACGGCCCGATCTCTCGCAGGTGCTGGATGCAGGATAGAGATCCGACTGCAAACGCGTAACGCGCTTAACGCGAACAAACGATCGTCGTCGCAAGATTTTTTCACCGCGTCGGAAAATTTCGATCCCTATGCGAGACGTTAACTAAAAAATGCGATATGCACGAAAAAATGCTGCTATCTTCTCCAAACTGCATGCACATATATTTCTTCGCGGTGATTTAAGTTTGTCCGAAGAACCAAGATATCGACGACATGTTCTTTCGTCATCTCTGTCTTCGTCTCTCTTCCTCTCATCGTTGTCGTCTTCTTCTCACTCTTCTCGGTTTTCTTCTATGGTCAACAGTTTTTTCCGCGTCCTTTTATTTTCGCCGTGATTGTCCTCCTAATTCTCCACGACTCCGCGATTCTTCCCTCCTTCTTCTTCTCCTTCTTCTTCTTCTATCCCTCTCCGAGTTGGATCGATACTTCTTCTCCGTTCCGAAGAGCGAGAGAGAATGAGAAGGAACTGTACAACAGGAGTGCCATTGTCACCGTTCAGACGCCTCCCCATTAAAGAACGTCAGGGATTTCTACGAAATCTTTCCGCTGTACGCCAATTTCGGCGCGGCATGGTGGCACGGTGGCATGGCCGTTAGGGGAAAATTACAGAGTTCGGAAATAAAGGGAGAAAGAAGAAGGAGATAGGGAAGAAGTGGAAAGAACCAAAGTGATCTGCGGATGCGAGAAAAGAGCACGCCACGATAATCCGAGGCCGAGGAGAGGAAAGGACCGACAAAGCTCTCGTCATTAAGCGAAATGATTGCCGGTCGCGAGGGCCACCTACACCCTAACTTGCTTCCAAGGACGAGTCTCTGAAAGATGAAAGACCACGAACTTTTCTAAAAGAACTCGATGGATTTCAATGGGCCGTTAGAGCTTCCGGCATGCTCTATCCTTCTAATACGTTTCCCTTTGTCATTTCGAATGCGCAACCTCTTTCTTCGCGATGATACGACGAGAAGAAGGATCTCTCTCTCTCTCTCTCTCTCTCTCTTCTTTTCTCTGATCGAAAAGAAATTCAAATCGCGCGAAAGAAAAATCGAAGATGTGTAAAGAGAAGCGGCAGAGGAGGAGGAAGAAATAGATAAAGGAGGAACAACCAAGTTGCGAGCTGAAGTGGCAACGATGGTCCAACCCAGCCTGAGAGCGCGATCGAGTTACCAGTTTCGAATGTCCGCCAGTAGTCGCGAGTGGCTCTAGAATTTCGCGCTCGGATTTCGTAAAAAACGTGATTTCCAAATGCAAAGTAGAGAGAAGTCGATAGAAGAATTTTGCGTGGCAAGCGGTGGCCATCTTCGATCTATGGGCCTTCCCTCGCCCGATTCCGTTGCTCTTGGTTTCTTAGTTTTTATGTAAGGCGGTGACTGTTCGTACCGTGAGCTTCTCCATTCCAACTTTCTCATTCCACTTAACTGCAGCGAGCTATACTAATGTAGAATAATAGGGTGGAAAAAAAAGGATGACTGGGAAGACGAAGCAAAAGGGAAGAAACCAAGCTAAGAGATTTCGTCGAGGCGTAGTAGAGGGGCACTGAAAATTGGGAACTGGTGGGGGTGATGGAGACCAGCCGCATAATGACAGGGTGCCTCGCGCCAAGGCCCCGCTAACGAACCGGCCCACGAGACCCAAAAGGGTCCAGGCTAGGAGACGACACTGTATTATTTTACCATTTCGGGGGTCGGGGGCATCATCAGAAATCATCGCCGAATCCATATAATCAGTAGACGGTTACGTGCAGCCATGATTTTAAAAGCAGAAGGAAGGGGACCGAGAGGGGTAGAAAGAACGAAGGGAGAGAGGATGAGACCTAATAAGGCAAACGGTGGTAGGTACTTCGGTATCTTCGTCCTCGTCCTCGTCCTCGTCCTCGTCCTCGTCCTCGTCTTCGTCGTCGTACTCATCCACAACTGCATCTTCGTCATCGTCGTCGCCCGTCCCTCAAACATCTCTTCTTCGACTTCTGAGTCCTTGATACCAACTTATAGTACTCGTTGCGGCCACTAATGACACGGACCCGATAAAAAGTAAACCCCTTCTACCTTTCTTTCTTCCCTCCTCCTCCGCTATCTTGACGCGTTACACGAAAGGCAGGCCTTAAAACGTTCCAATGAGCTCGCAAATGCTCGACAGAACGATTCTGGAGCACGATCAAAGACCAATGTATGAAATTATACCAAAAAACAAAAAAACAACAGAACAAAAAAGCATTCGCGCATGCCACGCTATGAACTAGCAGAAGAATGAAAGATTCGAAAAGGATTCGTCAAATACCCTAAGCGTTTATTCCTTTCTTTTTATTCTCTGTAATTCGTTTTATTCGGAAGCTACGACAGAAAAGTTGGTCCATTAATAATCCGCGTATGGACAGAAAAGTATAAAATGTATGAGTATATTGAAATGTCAGTTTTTGCACCTGCGGAAAAGCATCGTGAAGATCGTGAGAAGATCAAGATTAGGATAATAAGAAACGATATGCGATTACATAGTGAAAGTTAATGGATAACGATCTGAATGAAAGTCATTGGAGGATATGAAACTTGCGCGTATTGTGTGCTTACTCTGCGTAGAAACGACCGGTCTGGAACAAGTTGAAGAAAAAACTTCGATTGAATCTTACTTCAATGTTTAAAAAAAATTCATCGAGTAGAAACTATAAAAGTCGCTTTCCTTGATCCGCTTTGTGCATGGCAAACGGAACAAGGTAGTAAATGGCCCGACATATCTATTGAAAATGCGTTTTAACAAGTTCCAAATATTTCCAATCTTGAAAAGGGTAACAATTCGTTTAAAAAAACCGTGGGAGTACAGAAGAAATAGGAGAACGATACGTGACCTCTATCGACACCGCAACCCGCGTTATCTCAATAATTAGGGACCGAAATATCGATGCTGAAACCTTTCAAACTGGTTCCAGAATTCCATAGACCGTGTCAGCGAATCGACCGTAAGATAACGTATTGACAGACTGACCAAATTCTTTCATATGTCTTTTTCTAATCTATCTTCGATACACAATCAGGACGACCGTTCTCATCCGTCTGTCCACATCTTACTAAAATATATTCGCAAAGCGTACAAGATTCTTATCACGAGGCACAGAATGAGTTTTACTAATTTGCACTATAAATGCAAAATTAGTCTTATAATTGTTCAATCATCGTATTAATTTATGTACACGAAATGTTCTTTTGATTTCTTTCTCGTGTATTTCTTATGTGAACAATATTTCGATATGGACGATTATTTACTTTATTTTCCCAAGCCAAAAGTTGACAGATTTTTACGTTATTATTGCGGTACGATATTACGACGGCTTCTTTTCATAAATTAAAATTCTAGAGTTATTAATAAAATATTAAAGAACTTATCAGCCTAAATAAATTTTATAATATGCGAAAAATTAAAGAGAGGAACAATGAACAACCCTCTTATTTACACATTGTAGAAGAAATAATTAATCCTAAACTTTCTAAAATACTTTTGTGCGCAAAGTATACAAATTTGTATGAAATATTTTCCACACGCTTACAAATTAGTTATCCAGATATCAAAATTATATATTATTTATTTTTCATTCATCTAATAGATATGTACACACAATGGACAATTTACACAAACACCTAGATCGCAACCAATCTCGTATTACTTCATTGGCTTCTTTGACATTAACGTTTATAAGGAGCATTTTGTTTTGGATATTTTATAGAATTTTCTATATTTAGTGTATTTTACGTGCAATCTTATTTTGTTAATGTCAAAAAGATTTGTGAAATAAATTTAACAAGATATATTTAATTACCATTTATTTCCACAGGACCCAGGCACTATTCCCTCTAAATTCCATAGTCCACGTTATTCCACCTTTCATCCATTGGAAGTTGATAAATCTGCAACAAACTTATTTGTTTGATTATTAGTTTAAAAAACTTAACACAGAAATTCCACGCCACTAAATCAGTCCCGACAATTGGAAAAATAAAAGCAAATAAATAGCCAGAAGGGCTGAATTACTGAAAAGGAAACCGCGATACAATAGCCAGGAGGGCTACTGTACAATTATCAACATTATGAACCCGCGTAACAAACCGTATCTTGTTTCGCAACACTAATTCACTAATACTAATTATGAAATAGAAAATTTTCAAAATCAAACGCGAAGAGTGCTTCGTCATCTTTAAAACTCCCGAAAGTAAGTACGCAGCGCTATCAATCTATGCACTCATATTTAGAAATGCGCAACACTAATTGCGACGCGTCCAGTGCAACCATGCTGGAGGTTGCTGATGAATGACCACAGCTCTTGTAGCTGTATCAGGTAATCCAGGAGCAGGAACAGTTTTCCACGAATTCAGTGGAAGAATTTGGGCATTTTGTAAACGCAACGCTACTTCAAGAAACGCGATCATTCATTATCGCAACACTAACAATTACAGGAAAACTAATTGGAAATCGCGAAGGAACAATATCGCAACACTAGGAATAAAAATAATTGAAAATCGCGATGAAATAATGTCGCAACACTGACTCTAAAACTAAATTCAATGAAAATTACAAATACAAAAGCTATTATACGAAGAAAAAACTAATATTGTAACATTCTAAAATTAATTAAAAGCAATGATTCTATAATATAATTTAAAACAACATGAGAGCAAGATAAATTTATATGACACTAAGACAATTATGAAAATTGGGAAAAACAATCGCGGTATCATAATTCTAAAGCGAACACGATTATCACTTCTTTGCAACTCTAATTCAACCGTAATTAGTCTTTCGCAACACTATTAAGAAAAATCGCGATTTGCCCAAAACAATGCTGGAGAGAAAAAAAATACAACTACAAATACTAAAAGAGCATAGTGACAAAGTAGTAACAAGAATGATTTCCCATGCTCTGGAATCATTTTAATGATCCAGAGGATGAGACGCCATTTGTTGTGACCCTCTTCGTGGCAATTTGCCGGGCCTCTTCGGCTTCTAGCCCCTTCTTTCTTCGAGCGCAATGCCCGCTGAAACTTACATTTAGCTCGAGTCTTTCTAATCGCAAACCAAAAAATAACTTATAAAGGTGAAATAAAAAAATAAATCGCGGCGGCTAATTGAAATACACATGGACGACCAACGATCATGGTGATCGTTGTCCGTTCACACGTGCGTGCTCGAGCAATGCCTACATAAACGTTCGTTTCGGGACCTACTCGCGACCTATCCGCGACCACGACCGCGATGCTAAATTCAAAAAATCGAAGAGTAAAACCAGAAACAAGTGGCATGTTCCATTTGTACCAATTTCACTGTCGATTTTTCAAATTAGATTTCCTGAAACAGGTTGGACACGCGAAAAGAAGACACGCGACCAGAGACTGTGCCAACCTGCCCGGCCCTACCTACTTATAATTAAACACAGACATACCAGAAAATAAGCTACCTATCCTAAACAGTCGCCCTGTATTTAAAAAAAATGGCAAAACAAGCACACCAACACATTCATTCAACAATTCTCACACATACCACTCGGGCGCGACCTAAACTAGAGAGAACGTCCCGGGACGCCTCCGACACCCGAGTTTAACACACAACTTTCACACTCTAATTTACGTACCATTTTCCTGAAATCAACTGACAATGGCTAGCGAACATTGCGTAAAACGTGATTAAAATACGTTTATATTTATATCCGATAATAACATTAATACGTGAGAAAAAATGTACACGTGCAAGTTGACTTGGAATCATTGTTATAACTGATCGTATAATTAATAATATAGTCATAGTATAGTCAATGAGTATTACATAATAAACTCATACTTCAAATTCAGTGCATAAATATTTTAAAAATTTCAACTTATAATAAATGGAACAATAAAAACGACGCAATTCCACATCCTAACCACACACACATGCAGAAAATACGTCGCGCACGATACGCTAACACATTGTCAGTTGCTGAGAAATTTTTTATAAAATTACAAACTATGGTCATCGTGCCCAATGTCTTTCACCCACCCAAATAGCACTTGGGCACGTGAGTGAGATTCTGACAATGAACACGGAAGGGGTTGAACCTGAAAATCCTGAACTAAAAAAATTATTATTTATTAGATTAGTTTATGTAATTTGTATCTAACGGACTGTTGCATTATTTTATTTCAAGTTGTAATGACTCTACTCTTTCAGAAATTGCAAGAAAATAAAGACAGGGAATTGTATTTATTAAAAAAGATAATCAAACAATTGACTAAAACAATCAAAATTAAACAATTAATTCTAAATTAAATGTTAATAAAAACAATTTCAGGCGATTTCTTTATCAAAGCACATTCTCGAAAATGCGAAAGCAATGTTCAAACTTGTTGCTTTGATTCAAAAATCTGCCTGTCGCGAAGTATCTTCTTGCACATAAAATTTCACATATTCTTCTACGGAACGAATTTCAATCAATTATATATATCAAATTGTTTTGAATATATCGTATATTGTATATAGTTTTTATTAGATATATTATATTTTTTTATTATATATATTATATATTTTAATTGTATTGTATTGAACATTATAAAATTTAGTTAATTAAATCATTTAATACTATTATAAAAAGGAAGCTGAAGTTCGAAATTATTAACTATTATAATAAAACTATCACCAGTATCAATAAGTAATAATTGCATCTTTCATAGCAATGAAGTCGGAGGGTATCCGTCTTCTCTGCTACAAAATGCTCAAACGAAATCATTTTAATAATAACTATTTATAATTTATCTATTCATATGGATATTCATATGAATATTTTGCTTTTGCAAACGTTTATACTGAATATATTTTGATTTTACAAATAATTACTATAACTGTATATATTCAAACTAATTGTTAAAATCGCGATGTGCAAGAAGCCCTATCCTGATCTAATATATAAAAAACCTGAAAAAGATGTTACTACTCACGGATATAAAAAATATCCATGGTCACTATGCTCATCAAAAATTCTACGTATACAACCAATCACCCGTGCCGATTCGGACCTTTCGTCCTACGACATGGTTGAGTGACCGGAGGAACATAAATGCATGCGACTCACAGAATAGATGTGAAGAACGTTATTACAGATGCTGCACACTGGAGCAGGGAAAGTTATCATGAAGGCCCTCATCAAGTAGATATTACTGAGAATCCCATAGTGGAGGTGAACGCCGTGAAAAATTTCTTAAAAAACATAAAAACACAGTATTATTTGTGAAAATTCAAATTTTAATAATGATAAAAAAATTGGGATTTTCTTTTATAGTTATAATTTTACATTAGACTTCAATGGAAAGAGAACTACAGAAAATAGAATTAATTCAAGTATAGTGTGCTAAAGTACTTACATTCTTAACTTTTGAAGCATCGTAAGATCCTTAGAGGATAAGAGGAATTGAAGATTGTAGAGAATCTGTAACAAAACGTCAAACATTATACTTTGTTGTCAACTTTGAAAAATAAGTAAATTGAAGTACAATATATGAAATTACTTACGATCTTGATCTCCTGGAGAGGCCTTATCCTCTTGAGCACTGACACTAATATATCGAAACCGAATGTTGAATAAAAAAAAAATATAAAAAAAGAAAAATAAAAGACTATCGACGCGTGCGTTTAAATAACAATCGGCGGACTCACTGACTCTAAGTTCGCGAATTATAATTTAAATGAATTAATAATCTAATTTAATTTAATGAGAGCCATTTTGCTCAAAAAAATATTAAAACATTGCGCAACAAACACTGATTCTACCAACCACATTGCGCGCAGTTACAAAAATTTTCTGAAAATAGAGTACGTTCATTTAGAAAATATTGCTATTTTTTTAGAAAATGATTATAAACTTGAGTATGCATTAAAGATATTAGTTGGAAATTATAAAATATTTCTCAATATTTGTAGAAATTGTATTCTGAATGTTCATTATTAAAGTGAAGTATGCACATTAGTAATATATAACGTCGTTATAAATATTCAAAATGTTTGCACAAATCAAAATTTTATGGCTAAATATATTTAAAAAATCATACACGTGCAAATTTTTGCTCTGAAAATTGCTTTAATTGCGTGTCAGCGTTCGGAAAAAATATATTATAGCACAGTACAATATAGTAAAGTACGAAAATTTTGAATTTAATTTTAATAATCTAATACAAGAATATATATTCACTTGAAAGCATATACCATTGCGCTGCTACAATTTCGATATTCAAAAAATAAAATATTAATTGATTTAATCTTTTCCATTTTCATCCTTTCGCTATCCCATATAATTAAGAAATTACATATTGTGAATTGTACTTCAAATATATAGAAATTATATAGTAAATGTTATCTAAAATGAATAAAATGTTACCAACTGTCCATGAAAGTTCATCAGATTGTCCATTAATGATTGTGGCGTCTATGCATTCTATGCTATCTTTGCAATCAAGGAGTAACCTGCACAAAAAGAAAACAAAAGTTAGAACAAATATGTCAAATGGAGACAAATATGTAAAAATGAACCGATAATCAACTTCAAATTCTATCAAAAAAGCGTACGAGACAAGGTACGGGTAATCGTAAAAGTGAAATCAGTGATCGAAGAAAAATCAGCACGAAAAGCTTCAAAATCTTTGTTATCTCGATTTCATTATCTTGATGCTCAATGAATCAACAAACATACGCGTGTTAATTAAATGATACTATTAATGAATATGGTATAAATGGAAGTAAAAGAGTGTCGAAGAAGCGACGCCATCGAAGAGACGCCACCGATAGGTTAGAAAATATTACGAACCTAATACGATGTAATACGTGTTACTGTCTCAAAATCCAGTAGCTGAATGACTTGTCTCGACTTGTGTCGACAAAATGGTAACAGAAAGTAGAAGGGGAGTCACGCGAATAAACAAACGCAACATTAAGAGCCTTATACAGACACGTAAGCGAAATTTTGTTTCGAACGCGGATTTTGAGCTTCAAGGCTTTGTACGCCTTGTTTTGTTTGAGAAATGAAATCTTCTATTATATTATACAGTAAAGTTATTATTTTAACTATTAAATACGTACATTCTTAATAAATTATTGTTGAATTTAATATAAGAATTGTTAAGAATTACGCAATATGAAATTAAAGAATCAACAAATAAGTAGAAAATGTTAGAATAAATAATGTTATAATAAAATTATATATATATATATATATATATATATATATACATATATTTTATTATATGTCTTTAAACACACACTTTTATTATAACATTTTCTACTTATTTGTTGATTCTTTAATTTCATATTGCGTAATTCTTAATAATTCTTACATTAAGTTCAATAATAATTTATTAAGAATATATGTTTAATAGTTAAAATAATAATTTTACTGTATTTAATTTTATACCAAAATTTAATTTCAATTCTAATCAATACAAACATATATATACATACATATACAATAGTATATATGTATATGTATAATACATATACATAGTTACTCAATTACAAGGTTACAATATTTGTACTGGTCAGAATTGAAATTAAATTTTAGTATAAAATTATAACTAACTTTTAGCATTATATTCTGTGTAAACGTTTATATGCTATTAGTTAATTGTTGAAAATTATATGTAATAATTATTTGGTTAAACCATACCTTGAGTTCAAGCCAAAAATGCACCTTTTATTTCAAAAATACAAAACACAAACATAAATCTAACAACTATTGATAAATTTTTACCTGAGAACTTCTGGTAGATACTTCTTTCTGGATGAATTTTCTGAACGACACTTTCTCCTTTACAGACGAGGAATGCTTTCTTCCGCCATGATTCCTGTTTAAAACTCGATCATGAGAAATATCGATTATTTTGAGAATCGTAGGAAGTAGCTTACGTATTTCGCCGTTGGGGCGCTGTAATCGCTCATTTCGCACGTAATGACGACTTGAAATAAAAAATAAAAAAAGCTCTGGTCTAAATGAAATACACAAAATTGAGACACTTTTAAAAAAAAATGAAAATATTTCTGATGAAAAATTGTCAATACTTTAAACTGAGACATGAGAAATTTTATTATATTATATAGTAAAATTAATATTTATTATTATTTATATAGAATTGAAATAAAATTTTGGTACAAAATTACAAATAACTTTTAGCATAATATATTCTATTTAAACGTTTCTATGCTATTATTTCGTTAATTGTTGAAAATTATATGTAATAATTATTTGATTAAACCATACCTTGAGTTTGAGCAAAAAATGCACCTTTTATTTCAAAAATACAAAACACAAACATAAATCTAACAACTATTGACAAATTTTCACCTGAGAACTTCTGGTAGATACTTCTTTCTGGATGAATTTTCTGAACGACACTTTCTTCTTTACACACGATGAATGCTTTCTTCCGCCATGATTCCCGTTTAAAAATCGATCATGAGAAATATCGATTATTTCGAGAATCGTAGGAAGTAGCTTACGTATTTCGCCGTTGGGGCGCTGTAATCGTTCATTTCGCACGTAATGGCGACTTGGAATAAAAAATAAAAAAAGCTCTGGTCTAAATCAAATACATAAAATTGATGAGACATTTTTATAAAAGAACGAAAATATTCCTTATGAAAAATTGTAAATACTTTAAACTGGGACATGAGAAATTTTATTATATTACATAACAAAATAATTATTTTAACTATTAAATACGTACATTCTTAATAAATTATCGTTGAATTTAATATGAATTGTTAAGAATAATGCAGTATGAAGTTGAAGAGTCGACAAATAAATAATTATTTTACTTTAGAGAACTACAAATTATACACTGTTTTTGGTAATCTGGTAAATTTCGAAGAGATAAAGCCAAAAAAGTTTTATCTTACAAATTTACAATACAAATGCAAATCTATTGATTTAAATTTTTACCTGAGAACTTCTGACTGATATTCCCTTCTTTCTAGATGATTTTTCTGAATTATTCTTTCTTCTTCACAGATGAAGTGTGCTCCTCTCCGCCATTTTTAACCGCCACTTTCTGATTTAAAATCGATCATTGAAAAATATCAATTATACTTCGTAGGAAGTATATTACGTATTTCGCCGTTGGCGCTGTAATCATTAACTTAATACGCGCGCATTTCAAAATGTTAATTTGAAATAAAAAATGAAAAAACTCTAGTCTGAATTAAATACACAAAATTCATGAGAAATTCTCAAGAAAGAACGAAAATATTCATACACTAGATAAAAAATTGTCAATACTTTTATACTATTATAATTTCGTGAAAAAAATTGTAGAACAATTAACTTGATTTTATTTAACTTTAAAATTTAAACTTTAGAACTTTAAAATTTAAAGACTCTCCACTTTAACAATCTTGAATTTGTTTCGTTCAAAGATATTTATTTTTACATCATGCGGCAAGTGTAAAAGTAAGAATACTTTTCGAAAATTGTAAAAATTCAAACGTCTCGCCGATGAGAAGTTTGTCTATCACTGAACAATTTTTCTTCATGATCAGATTAATCATGATCTTGAAAATTGAAATCTTCTCTTCACATCCTTAAAACAAACTGTACAATTTGTTTTCGTTTTTACTGAACTTTAACAATAATTAATTAATTTTTAACTAGTTATAACAACGTATGGAAGTCACTGAATTCATCTTAATAAATAATTTCAAAATTTAAAAAACGAACGGTCTGCAATTTACTGCACACAATATAACTTTATATCAAACAATATTTATGGAAACATTTCTTTGATATTTCCAAGCTTTTATAAAATCGAGTTTGCAGGTTTCATTCAGACTTTGAAGTTACACACTAAAATAAGTAAAAAACATCATATCTAATTCATATCTAATTATGTTATTAAAAAATATATTTCAATCAATTTTTTCTAATACCTTTAAACAGATGTAAATAATCAAACATATAATAAATTTTTCATTCCAATTTCCATCAATCGTCGTTTCAAATTGTTGTATTCCTTCATGGATGAAAGAATCATCATGTTCAATGCAAATTCAATTTAAGTAATTCTCGATGTAGATGTGACAATACTGTCCATATTTTTTTATTTTAATTCTTATCATTAGCATTGACTAAAGATAGAATAGACTGAACATTAAATTGGGCTTCGTGTCTTAGGACACAAACGAGATATATGAAGAAATACCTCGTCTGTGATCTCGTCTGTAGGTTTAGCCAGAAAGAAATACATAGCGCCATCTCCCATCAGTGTGATATATAAGAGAAAACATATCCTTGGATAACTAGCACATTAAAAAATATAAAAAAACATCATGAAAAATTATCATTATATTTAATTCTTTACATAATATATATTTAAATGTACGTGATCTTAATGTCTATGGTTTTAAAGGAATGATTGGCCAATACTGAGGCTTTGCTTTATCTCTGTGTCTATCAACTGTCGTTTGAAGAGCAGTTTCCATTGCTAATATCGTAGGGCTAGCTTCGCCATATAATAATTTTGCATTAATATTTCTTGCATGCATCCATGCAGCTCCACCTTGGATACTTATATTTTCCTCTTCCTCTTCTCTTTTCTTAGTAAGTGTTTCTGATTCTCTTAACTTTCTCAATTCAAATTTATGTCTCATACTTTGTTCTAGAAAATTCATCATTTCTTCATCTACATGAAATTCTAAATTTTCTGCTTCTTCGTTAGATCTAGTGTCTTCACATTCTTCTACTACATCCTGATGTTTATATCCACTCTTTTTTCTTTTATGCGTGGCATGCTGCTGATCTTGACTTTGATTACAAATTCTTGGTGCCAAAGATTTCAATTTATCTCTTAATATTTGATTTTCATATTCCAAAGCAATACATCGAGTCCTCCACCAAGTTATGCTATGTCTAAAATTAATATCATTTATTAAGATATTTTCTCATTCGCACTTTTGAACATATTCGATAAAAATTTAACAATTTTTGCCATTACGTATAATAAATAAACAATTAATAAACAACCAACCTTTTTTGCCATTCTTGAGCAGCTGTATAATTTTCCCAAAAAGAATTAGCTTGCATCGTATTGATAATTAACTTTTCTCTAGCAACAAAACTATTATTACTTTCTAAAATAAACCCTCGACGTTTTGCAAACTTAACCTCAAATTTTATTTGTTCACGACGTTGCTTTTTCAAATTTTTCCTCTTCCTCCGATTTTTTCCGCGCTTTATACAAACAAATTCCATATCTTACAACTGTTTTGTTAAATGAGAAAAGAAATTATGATACTAAAATTATCATTGTTAACAGATTTATACAAAACCACGGAAACTATGATCGACGAGACATCCAAATACAACCTCTTAAACACAAATTAGATCTTCCATTTATGTTATAATACAAGCATTGTAATTGACAAGTGATATCAAAAACCTAATGTTTGATATGTATTATTACATATATATATTAAAATAATCAATGACAAATAGATATTATACAATTTTATATATTATATTTTATATATTAATATAAATATATTAATATTTATATTAATAGTATATATTTACTTATTAATCACAATTGATCGTGACATTTTCAATTTTTTCAGGTACATATCATATGATAATCTGTATAAAAATATTATAAACTAGATTTATATCTAGTTATTACTAGTATCTGTATTATAAAGTAGATTTATATTTGTAATCCATTCTAGATTTTAATATTTGGCAATTTTCTTTTCAAATTGCGGCAATTGTAAGAAAATTATGAAATCAAAGATTAAACAGGCGTTTTTTATTAGAAATATACAGGATAGTTGCAAGATTTTATACAGATTTGAGAAAGACATATTCAGAACTTAAATGAAGATGACACAAGCATTAACATCAGTAAAAGTCAAAATACACTGTAAATCATTTCTGTTCATGGACTCAAATTTATGTGCATCAAAAGTAACATTTAGATACAAAATATGTACTTGTATGAAACTATCTCTTATTTATTAAGTAAATAATCTCTTCGTACTTACAGTGAATTTTATAAATATCTCAAAATTCAACGCTACTAACAATTATTTTCACTATAACTTTGTAAATTCACAGCAGAATTCCAACTTTGATAATTAAAATATGGATCATAATATCACATTTCGATCGAAATGATTCGTTTGATAAAGAAAATACGAAATCATTTGCGCAAGATAAAGTTCGTTGACTGCCCGCGAGGCATCGCAGCATTGGTTGTAACAAACAATGCATATATGTTCATTTCGAAGAGTGTGACTACAAATATTATTTTTTAAAAGTAATAAATATTAAAAAATTGACTGTGTGATGAACAACGTTCATATTGATGCACAACGTTCTTCAGATTATTATCAAGTGTTCTCACAAGTACGATGAATTCATTTATATCGTTTTACGTCAAATGTAACTGTGTCAAATCCTAGAATGCTTTCTGTACTACTATTTTTTTCTGCATTTATGTCACTTTCATCAGCTTCGGCATTATGATCAGAAGCTTCTATATCGTTTTCTATATCAATAACTGGTAACACATTATTTTGGACCTCAAGCCCAATTATTACTCGAATATTATCAGGCAATTGGTCCTCAGCCGAAATTAGTTGACAATAAATACCTTCTGCTTTAGACAATGTCGAAGACAAATCAATATGATTTGAAAGGTCATTTATGTGCTGCAAACCACATTATATATCAATTAAAAAATAAATATTTCTTAACTATACATACAGTTTTAGCTTTACCTTTAATATTTCTGTAAGTCCATAATGATTTTCCATAAGAACATTTCTTTCTGTATTCAAAATAGCTGCACATATGAGGAGATGAAAATTTTTACATGGTAGATCAGTCCACAATACTTCCCATAATTTCATTATATCAACTGCACTAAATTCTCTTTTAAACAGTACCAAAAGCCAACGGAAGCAGAAAAACATATTCCCTGAATCATGGTTATTCAAGTAATATGCTAATTGTGGATCTGTAGTACTCAAAAGAGTATATAATTGGCACAATTGAGTTTTCATCCCAGCTTGGTCTACTTCAAAATTGGGACTCTATTTTGTATATGATAAAATATGTTTAATTAAAATTTTATATAGATTGTTGTAATTCAAGATTTATTATATAAACATACCACTTTCTCCATAAAACCAACAAAACACCAAAACGCATCAACCTCACTTTCCATTAAACATAAAATGGGACTTAAAAGATCACTCATACCTTGCACATATCCCAAATCAAAATTATACATTACATAGGTCATTAAAATATCAGATAATTGTGCTAAATGAGGATTGTTATCACCCGAGTAATACGGATGTGTTCTATCTGTTCTATTCACATCCTTTTCTAAAATTTATATATTTTCACACATTATAATTTATATATTTTCATATTTAAATATTTTGATATTACCTATCAAATTCTTTCGATCTCGGTAATCAGAGAAATTATTCTCTTGTACAAGTGTCATAGATCTCCACTGTAATTTCATCGCAAAATATTCATCAGTCTTTCTTTTTTTAAGTTCTAATCTTTCAATATGCGTAGAATTCCATGGATAATAATTTAATAAAAATTTCCACACTTCAAAACGTAATGATGGTGTAATCCCCTATAAAATTTCATAACCTCTTTAATTTGTCTTATTTATATATGTATATATTTGTGTAAATAATCAGTAATACTTCAAATAAAATTCTACATTTTGTTTCCTACTTTCTTGATCTTTTTCTTTTTTTTTTTTTAATAAAACAATCAATTTTTCAAGAAACAAATATATATATTTAAACTCTATGTACATACCCCATGAAAAATGATATCTTTTACTTCTTGAGAATTTAAAATTCTTCCTTCTGAGTCCTTAAATTTGTTCCACTGTTCTTGTGACAATGGCATACCTAATGTAATTATATTTATTTATATATTGTTGATAATATAATTTGATACAAGATTATTTCTACCATACCTCTTGGACAATGTGGTCTTGGGGGTAATACATCAAATTCATGATCCCCAATCACTTCATATTCATCTCCAGAACTTACAGATGCTGGTAGAGCAGGAACATCATGTGTTAAAAACTCTGAAGCTTCTTCTGACGATTTAACTGGATCTTTGTATACTATAATTTAAAATTTACACAAAATCTGTTAAACCAGTAGAAATTACTCAAGTAACATTTCTTTTATAACATAAGACATTTGTGACTT
The DNA here is from genome assembly GCA_036937485.2 of Tetragonisca angustula. NCBI lineage: Eukaryota > Metazoa > Arthropoda > Insecta > Hymenoptera > Apidae > Tetragonisca > Tetragonisca angustula. The sequence goes on from JAWNGG020000446.1 coordinate 85,326, forward strand.
ACAGCAAATATCTGCCAGTTTACTAAATGCTTCCAACGTTGTTTCATATGGACGGTTATGTAAATTTCTTACAAATTTCCAAACATAATCTGAAGTATTTTCTTGGAATATATCCAATTCAGCAAATGATTTACTTAGTACTGATTGAACTTCATCTACTACAATGAATGTATTTCTATTTGTACGGGACTTTACAAAGTTAATAAATCCTTTTAAGGAGTTTAGAAAACTTTCAGCATTAGATAGCTGAAAAAAGGCAACATAGGTGGTACCATCCTTTTGCATAAATATAAGCTGTTGTCCTCCATGATTTATACGTAAGGAGTTTAAATCTGAAAATGAAATTCTAACAGTCCTTGTACGTCCCAGAGAATCTGGTCCTTCTGATGAGGTACGAGCACGTCTGACATGAGTATCTACCAAGGACCATTCTGAATCTTGATCTGGATTCTCTGATACTACAGAATCTTCTATAGGCTTCCATTCTATACATTTTCCAAAACTCTGTAATTTTAAAGAAAAGTATTTTATATTGTTTAAAAGTAGTCGTATTCTAAACTGAATACAATTACTTACATATTCAACAATATTTAATGTGCCTAGGCTTTGAACTTCCTCTTCCTTTGTATTTGCATTTCGTAATACAACTCCCGTATGAATGCATAGGTCCTAATTATAAATTGACAATACATTAATTACTTAATACACATTATAATATAAAATACATTATATTATTTAATACACATTGTATCTATAAATGGCAATAATTTTGTAAAAACCTATACCGAGGTTAATGATATGGTCAGATATGATGGTGTGGGCATAACCTCACTCACAGGTTATTGTTACACGAAGCGTATGAATTTTATGCAAAATATATGATGACAACAATCTATAACTAATCTAGATACGAAAACGAGTGATATTTAGCGAATTATATTTCTGCATAAGATTTTATTCATTCTTGTTGATATATCGTAACTATCGCATGTGACTTGAATGTTTACGTTAGTTATGAAAGTGACAGAAAGTTACGATTAAAATGTGAATATAGATAACAAGACTCACAAATGATTCTTACCTTTCCTTGTTCTGCAACCTCGGACATCCTAAATGTATTTTTGTGTAAATCAGCACCCTGAACGAATAATGGCTGATTTCGTCGCATGCCTTTTATTGTCCTACAAATTCACTTTCTTTCTTCTCCTATTTATCTTTGTTCACTCGTATAATCATGTGTTTGTCTGCTATTTTTTACAATAATCCTCTTTCTTTAGTCTTATTTTGATCGCAATTAACAAAAGAAGTATTTCGTCGTTGGCTCGAATGTATCTTCGGTGGCCAGAAGTCGCAAAACATTTCGTAATAGTTCAAATAACTCGTTGTAAACTATTTTCGATCGATATGAACCTTACATGAGAAATACTAAAAGATCGTAACATTCTACTTAACGTATGAATAAGCGTTCGTTCGCGACCTCTACCATAAGAGTTCTTTACCACTATTGCAATTTGCAACTGTTCATTCACTTCAGTGCTGTACCTTGTACAAGTGCAGCCAAAGTTCGCGGCAAATTAATATTAATAAATTGAATGTTAAACGTAATGTATAAATATAATATCTGTAACTGATTCTTTCTATAAATCAGTTTTATTTTGCGATTATAAGCCAAGAACATTTATTGATTTCATAAAAAAATGTTATGGTTGATAATAATTTCAGATTGCCTTGGAACCACCTGTAAAAACTGCTATTTTTCATGCATGCCTGTGCAGTTTATTCCCGTGTATCGTTTCATATGACAAAAATATCATTGAAAGAATGACTACCAATTCAACATTTTCATCAATTAAGGCGATTATTATCTTTGCCTTATTATCTTTGACTCGATCTAAGCAGTTGATCAAAGTAACAATACGTGATATTAGAAGATAAAATGAAACCAATCATCTATTGACAAAAATAAATTACTTTTGACAATTTTGAAATGATTAATTTGTGAATTCCAAAATTTTACACTTATTTGTTACATATATATTATTATAATTATAATATTACCTTTATGTAAAATATATAATTACATATATGTATCACTTGTATAAAATATACTTTTTCCTTAAAAAAAAAAAAATAAAACAGAAATACGTAAATATTATCTTCTGTATATTTTATATAAAAGGAAATTAATATCACCTACGCTTATCTTGTTTGTACTATGGGCTTTGTAACGTGTAACATCATTTTAACTTTATATAAATTGATGAAATGTAATTGATCATTAGTCATCCATAATTAATGCTAATAAATATGCATATCATACATATTTTATTATATTTTTTTTATAAAGTGATACTCTAATAGATCAGGAAGAAAATATGTAGACTCGATTTTAATGTGATATTAAGAAATTTTGAAATCAAAATACTTCGAGATAAACGTTAGTTATCTATATACGAATCTAAACGAAATCACTTCAAAGGCAAAATCAATGCTCAACTTCTTTGTTCTAATATATCTAGTTGAGAAGGATATGATATATTTGCCTTTCGCGATACAGTCATTAAATCAAGTACAGCTGCACCGAAGATCATAGTCTGAACAACTACGTACCATGCATGTAATTCATCAGAACGACACAGTAGCTAGATATTGATACATGTTTCGAATTGATTATGAAAATATATATATATATATAGAATATGGTTGTCTAATAACAAAGGTACGTAATAAAATATAAAATATACACATGTAAGTAGATTATCATTTGTAACTGCCGATATGAAATTAAGGATCAATCATAATCGAAATGTACATAATTTGAAATTCTATTTTGAGATTCGTAAATTTCTCAATTTGAAACATTTTATTAACCCACAACTACAACGAAATCACACTTTTAAATACGCAATTGTACGATCGTAATTGAAGATGTGGAATACGAAAAGCCGAAACTTTCTTCTTTAGGTATCTAGAATTTGAAGTGGATGTATCGAAAGTACTAGTGCACTATAAATCGCATACTTGTACATATTAGAAAAAAGATACTATATTGTTCTACATTGTACTTACGCGTATCCAGTCAGATACGAAACACGTGTGAGTGATTCATAATAGGATAAAACAAATTCTTTGAAAATCACAAAGAACATTACAGTATATGGTTGATTTATTGATGACTAATTTGTAAAAGCAATAGATTAAAGATTCTGAGTGAATTGAAGTGAATTGAAATTGCTATTATTTCTATTTGACTTATAAAATACGAAATCTTTTTAAAACCTATGTAAAGTTATTATTTCATATTTATCTTGTGCAATCTGTTACATGCACGTTTGGTATTTAGCGACAATTTTGAGCAGTATTTTCTCTCAAAATAGAATACCAAAACAGACAAATCGATTACGCAAAAATTGGCTCGTAAGAATACTCCCAATTGCACCGAATCGTTTCCGTATACAAACGGAATCAATGAAAAATAGGTCGACACAGTTAGTCACGTGTTCGTTGTACGCATGAGACAGAATATTTAGTAATTTAATTTATAGTACACTTATCGGATCAGTATAAATATGCTGTTTGATTTAGTACACATGTACCGTACCCGACATATGCAGAATTTCCGCTTTAGTAAGACGGAAACGTGACCAAATGACGTAAGGATGCTCTTGATGCGAACTTTGACCGTAATTATTCAAAACGATAAGAATATAAAATGATAGAACAACAAAATAATTTCTTTTTTGAAATCTGTTGTTTTATAAGTAATTCTATTTGATATACGATATATATATATATATGTTATTGATGCATTTACGAACAGATGATATAAGTTATTATTAGAGTTAGCAGTTAACGTATATTTATATTTATATTTTATTCTTTATATTTATATTTTTATTCTTTCCAAAGAAAAAGTACTAGCTATTTCAAATGCACATTACTCGCATGATTTGTTAAAAAGAAAAGAAGTACACGTGTATTTATGTAATTTCTTTATTAAGGAACCAAAATGTACCGTTTTATTTTATACATTCATGTTGTCATTCATATATTCCTGATATGGAAGCTAGATTCTTTAAACGGAACAGAATCTATCGTCGGAATCCCATCAATACATAATGTAGAAAACTCCACGATTTGTCGAGTAGTTGCTTGGTAAATATTTTGCCATTGCCAAAACTCACGTAACGCGGAACTTTTAGTTTTACAGATTGAACTTCCACATTTAGAAAATGGAATTGTAATTATAGAAAGACGATGTGTAAAACTTTGGTAAATTTGATCAATTTAAAAAACATTTTACTCGTGATTACACAGATGCATTAAAATAGAAAGTAAAATGGAAAACTCGACGCGTTCTCCGGTAGCACATAAAAAAGAGAGAGAGGGAGAGAGAATCGTAGCAATAAAATTTCTTTGACTTGTGAGAAAAAAGAGAACCGTAAGTATAGTACATTTTTATAAAAAAGATTGATATGTTTCACGTTACATGCTTGTAAGAAATATTTGTCTCGTAGAAAAATTCATTAGAGATATAGAAAAATCACACATATGAATTTCTATATTCAAAACTAGTATCAGAAAACGATCGAAGTGTAAAAATGCAAAGAGAGAGTAAATAAGTACTTGCGTCAAAGTCAAAGCTAAACTTCGATCTTCATTCACACAAGTGCAGTAGCCCTTGTCTGCGATCATCTGAGTACACCGCTCTCTCTCTCTTTGCACTGATGAGAGAAGCGCATTTCTTTGGTGCAGTTGTACCGAGTTACGAGTACATTAGCACCGAGCGTGAAGCTAGTGCTAGAGTATCGACCCACAGCATGTGGTAACTCATTCTCCTTTCTCCGTCGCTCGTTTCTTTCTTGCTTCCTCTTGAAATGTCGGGCCTCGTTCACCTATTCTCTATCTCAATTCTTCTAATATAGTTCGCTCCTTTCTCTTTCTCTACCAAGCCCCTTCTCTTTTCCACGCTACGAAATATAGATTTCGGCAAGGTCGAAATTTACAGAATCGTTCACGGGAATTTCAACCCTACGACGACGTGGTACATTGTTGTGCATGCGCGAGGAAATTCAGGAACGTGCTATCACATTGTTACGCCCGATCTCTGCAACCAACATTTGAATCTGTCAGAGATCTCTCGAACGCGCGCACCGGGACACTACCATTCTTTGGGTAATTCATAAACATGACTCTTCGATGAAAAAAAGATAACACTTGGCCTTCGAACTGTGTTGCGTGTCATGCGCGCAAATTGCAAACAGATACTCTACCTTCTTCATTTATTCCTATCATCAGACTCTTTCCGGTCTCCGAAAAACAGTATTCAAAAAATTCCATAGTCATCGGTTTTTCATACTCCGAGGAACTGATGCACTCTTATGTAAGTCCTCATAATCTCAAGGAAAAGAGACTGAAACGTAATTTTTCAGCACGATAATCAACGGATCGACGGGATTAGTTAAGAAATAACTGTCATCGGTATGCATATTTGCAATGTTTCCGCTTTCCGTTTTCGCGACAGTTTTTGAAAAATCGTAGATACTGGAGGGAAGAGTGGAAATAACTTCCATATGGTTAGAGATAATTACGAATGAAAGAAAATATCCTGAGTCATCAGTAATGAAGGGGTAACGCAAAGCGCAGAACGCTTACGAGTCTGATCGCGTGGCTAGAATCTCGCGAGACTTCAACGTTCAAGACCAAGAGATGGAGGAAACGTGCAAGTGGAGAGGGCTCCGACGATTATAGTCGTCCCTGGTTTCGAGTCAGACAGCTCAGTTCATTCGGTTGGTAGAGGCGAACGGTGGTGCATAGCACGACAGCTGATTCTAGGGACAGTGTTGCGTTCTTTCTCTCCGCTGTCAGTCGCAGTTGACACCGTAGATCGGTTAGCTGCTTAACGATTTGATTTCCGCTTATGTGTCATGTTGTAACGGAGACAATCGCAGTCCTACCAAGTACTAATCTCTTCGAAAACGAATGCAGCTTCGCGATCCGAGAACTTTCTCATCGATTATTAGAAAAGCTAAGACAAGGATTAAAGGCGCATCGTAACGATTCACTACGGCCTACCTACTTAGCTGCTTCTCCTCCCATTGTGATTACCGTACAATCACTATTTTCTTGTAAAACGCGGCTGTTGTGGATGGTGGAGCGACCGAGGAAAGGGCGGAGAAGCAAAGGATGCACAGCGTCATCATCAGGGTATGATTTCGAACGCTGTTAGGATACCTAAATTTACCTTCGACCGATGGTGAGTTCAATCTATTTATAATTATCATAACGCTTGTTTAAACGATCTCGTAAATTTTTAACACGAATGCTCCGCGCACCCCTCCTACTTGGTGGCTTAACCACCCTCCTTTGTCTACTTCTCTTACAACTCGTAAATCCTCCTTTCTTTCTTTCTTTCTTCGTTTTCTCACTGTTTGTTCGACGTTTTATCGAAATTTATTTATCGAAGATAAAATGAAATCAAGGTGTCGCCAACACCTGTAGTCAAAAATTCATAACTTTTATATACATATATAAATATACGTATATATAAAAACCGTGTTGGATCATTTTATTTTTTTACATATTACACCCGTTTATTTTCATAGTCTCTTTTAATGTTTCTTCTACAATTATCACCAAAACGCGAATTTAATATATTAAAAACAGTACTTGCAATGTTTATAATCATATATATATATAGTTAATACCTACGACAACGTATGATGGTACATATTGTTAAATGAACTTCAATTTTACGTACACTCGTATGTAAATTATTATCGTCGCATCATAGAATATAGATGGTCTGCCACTGTGAGCAAGCGAGTTAACAAAGAAAAATAATGACATTCGTTCCAATCTTGGCAGTCCATGGCAGACTATACTTTCAATGCAGAAGGTTGAATTCTTGATGTTGTTCGTTTCAACTTTACTCGTTCTAAAAGCAGCTATATATCTATAGATTTGCTGGAGCACGTGGAGGTGAAATTGTTCGCGAAAGTTTCAGCAGAATGAAAATTTGATTGGATAATATGTACGCGCTGAATCAATGTTACAGCAAGAACACTCGATCGTAATGACTCCATACATTCGTATGTATCCATCAACACATTTATTTGAATTGCTACATCCTCGCTATTCTGTTGAGTTCGCTTAAAATCCCGTCGACAGTAACGCAATGGTCGAAAGATGTAATGGGCATTGACCCTGCACGATCGCGACTGATTCGTAAGGATTTAATCATAGTTGCGTCTGCGAGTTTGTTGGCCGAATGACAAAAACAACGTATGATCCTTGACCATCTAAACAAGTATTTGTAACGATTGTGACACGATCGATCGTTACCAGTGATAGTTTCTTCTACATGTACTAAGGTTGTTCATTTGTTTCAAAAGAATCGTCGTCGACAAATTAAAAATTTATCGACTGGTGTCTTATCGATTGATTGATCAGCGATTAAAATTTAACCACCTGTAGCACTCATATTTTTTCACGTTTCACGGCTATGAGCATTCATATTTTTCGTGATACACGCTTTTGTATATTCTAAACTAGTATTTTCAAGTATTTTCGAATCTCTTGGAATTTTTAGCACGTGGTTACATTAAAAAAAAAACCGCGGTCATTGAACGCGTCTAATACACATCTAATTATCAGCACTTTTTATCAATCTAAATAACAAGAGAGGATTTGATAATTTGATTATCACGCAGCTAATCAATAAAATGTTGTGCTATAATATGCCGATAATTAGAAGTGCTTTGTCACATCTCTCAAAAGTAACACGTGTGTTACAAAAGTAACAATGTATAACACATTCTTTCTACCATTATCGAGTGTAGAAGGAAAGTGAATGTTTCCTCCGGTGAAAAGCAAGAAATTCCAATTAAATGAACTTGAAAAGAGACAGCTGCCTGAATTGGATGCTTTTTCCTTTGTCTATCGATTAGAGCAAGATTTACTCATCTCTCAACAACGTGACAAATAAAGTTAGAACTTATCGTTTGGTTGGCGATGGTGAGATCTAAAAAGAAAGGAAACGCTGCTCCACAATCGAAAAGGAAAGAGCTCTCTGCATTCAAACTCGTTTCAACGGTTCCAAAGTCCTTGCTTCAGATGCGTGTGATTCATAGATATTATCCCGAGAATACTCTAAAAGCGTCGCATGTTCTAAAATTTTTATTCTTTTTACGTTCGTTTGGCAATAAGAATCATTTATTTATAATTTATACTGGTTACAAATATACACGATGTCAAACAACGTAAGATATTTAATATAAAGAAATCTGATCTTTAAGAAAGAAATTATATGATTATCTGTTTATTTACATTGCAATTGCTTAGTACCGGATATTGATACCAAAAACAATTTTCTTTCAATCATATCGAGAAGATAAATTTTAATCAACAAGACTCTTACAAAGAGGAGAAATTTCATTGGTTACTGTATTTTATTGTTTGTAGCATCAGCAGATGATGGCAGATTTAAAGAATCTCGCTTTGGCCGGTGGAGGAGGATCTAGATACAGTGGGGATGAACAAGTACAGTTCATTCCAGGTGGAAGTCATCAGGTGACCATTAAATCTCCTCCACCTTCGTTGCATTTGGAAAATCTCAACAATGCTGTTCTCAGGTATAATACATAATCGTTGATCAGTAATACTCGAAGAAAATTTTTTGAAATGATTTGAATACCGAGCGACTTTGATTTTAATATATGTAAGAAGAGGTTCATATGTCGGAAGAGACAAAGCAAGACTCACTTTAAACTCTAACGATTTTTGTAGTTTTGTACAAACTTCTCTTAAAAGTAAAAATTGAATGTACTTTAGCGATTGAATTTTTTGTTAACTTTGGTTTCTTCATAATTAAACGTAAATAAGGCAAAATAATATATTCGGTATCTATTTGCGTACTAAATTGCATGCAAAGTTTTTCACAAAAAAGATTGACTAGCATAATGATAAAGATAGCTTTTTTTCACTGGACAACTTCTTGATATATTACGTTTCAGAAATACCTTTCTAAGCAGTTCATAATACTGATTATCATATTATATTTTCTGCTCACGAATTATTTAAATATCGCATCGTTTTACTTGACTTGAGAAGATCAATCGTCTGCACTTTTATTAAAAATTCAATGATACAAAGCAATGAGCTTTTACGTATAAACATTTATACATACATACATATATCTGATCCCTTTTAGATATTCTTGTATTCTAATTATATGCAATGCTTGTAGTTTTATTATCATCATCTTTTACGATCAATTATGTACCTGAATAACTACTTTTAAATATCTAAAATACCTAATAATAGGAAAAGGGCAATCGTAAAGTTTATGAAATTTTTATGTTTCTAGTATCGCGACTCTTATCTTTTACTTTTCCATTCATATACCAAGTATTCTGTTAGATGCATATATCATACTGACAATGCATAAGAAAAACCGCGGTCATCGAGTGAACATCGAACACGCGAACTAATATATCCCAAATACGACTAAAACGGATCTCAAGGTCTGCCCATTGATCGCGTTGAGACTTTCACAAAGATTCCCTCTATTGAATACAATTTGCCCCTTTCAAAAGTGAAATTATTCGATGCTTTTAAACTAAGGTTAGACATTTATTGTTAGATCGTATAGGAAAAGTATTGGAGCGTTTAATTTTTTCAAAAATGTACATTACATTAGAATTTAACGCAAAAGTAAATGTCAAAAAAAAAAAGAAAAAAAATGAACAAAATCTGATTTTCGGTAATTATATTTAATATACATGTATTTAATATACATACTATGTTCATGATCACGCGAGATCGCTTGTTTGGAAAAATTTAATTGATTATCCCTTCGATAACTGTGCATACGATCGTGATATCGATTGTACCCTATTTTTGCTGAAACCGTAAAAACTACAACTAAGTGACAGATAATTACAGACACGAAAAACATTGTATGCTTGGTTCGCATAACTTCTAAAATTCATTTTACACCAATGCAGGCCATGCTCACAGGCACAGGATGAAAGACCTACTTATACTTTAACATTATCTAATATTTAAAACGCAAAGAAGAATATGAGAGAAAAGAAAGTACAGATCCAACAATTCTTAAGCCACAACTAGAATTTTGATAGCTTGACTCAGATACTTGTTTTCGTAAGATATTTCAACTGAACAATTACTTGCAGCGTTTGAAGTGTTTGGAATATTTGGAATGTTCAAAGTGAAAGTAAAAGCATCCTTTACAGAAACCATAATGTTTTCTTGTTTGTATTCCAGTGGTTCGCAAAACAATCTTCACTGCAATTGCAATGGCAGTACGTCCAATGGTACCGCAGTTGCAATGTGTAGCAGTAGTATGTTCGCGAGGAAGGTACCAAACCATAGTCCAGGACAAGATGGCAAAAGGCCGGCAGTAACATTAACGCATTTACCGAAGAGGCCACCGGTTGACATTGAGTTCAAGAACCTAGCGTACAGCGTGTCCGAAGGCAGGAAAAGAGGTTGGTCTTCGAAAGAACGACACGTTTTGCGAAAACTTAACTAACAAGAACAATGTCTATATTTGCACATGAAAACACATTCGGTGGGCATTTTATTCAACAATATGTTCAACAACGACCTAGCTGAAATAATCGATAGGGATATATAGGTTGTTTCATTTCCTGTTTCGGTCCAGATGCACCACGGAGGTGCAACTGTACTCGCTTATAAAGAGGTCACAGTCAGCGAATCTGGCTACTCGTAAAATCCGCACTTCAATGAAACTCCTGTACATTAGCTTCTCCAATATTGTGAATTTGGCAAGATCACGGACTTCGCGCGAAGCAAATTAAATAAACTGCAAAACAAATGGAAAGAAAAATAGGAAAACACGAGAAACTAAAGAAGCGAGGAAAAGAGACAAGTCTTATGATATCTTATGTTTTATATTGCAGGTTACAAAACAATTTTAAAATGCGTAAACGGCAAACTCCGATCAGGAGAATTGACTGCTATCATGGGCCCTTCAGGTGCTGGGAAAAGTACACTGATGAATGTTTTGGCAGGTTACAAGTAAGTTATGTTTTTAAATAAGTTAAATAATAATTGTTTAATTACAATTATAATAATATTAACATTTTAATTATGATAATATTTATAAAATTGCATGTTCATCAATAATTATAAAAATTATTGATAAACATACTTATAATTTAATTAATAATTTAAATTTTTAAGTAAAAATGAAAACATTACGGTACTTTATATTTTTAGAACATCTCACCTGAGTGGTTCCGTTTTGATAAACGGAAAGGACAGGAATCTGAGAAGATTTCGAAAGATGTCCTGTTACATAATGCAAGATGATCGTCTTTTACCTCATTTAACGGTCTATGAAGCAATGACAGTTTCGGCCAATTTGAAATTGGGAAAAGACATCAGCACAAGGGAAAAGAAAGAAGTGGTACGTGAAAAAAAAGCAAAACTTTCGAAACAAATGAAACGCAGATGCAGCAGAAGCATTTGAAATAATAATTTGAATAAAATATTTGACGCAGATCGAAGAAATCATCGAAACGCTCGGCCTAAGCGACGCGAGCAATACACAAACTCATTGTCTCAGCGGAGGACAGAGAAAGAGGCTATCGATCGCTTTAGAGCTTGTTAACAATCCTCCGGTGATGTTTTTCGATGAACCAACTTCTGGCTTGGACAGTTCGACTTGTTATCAATGTTTAAGTTTGCTCAAATCATTAAGTAGGGGAGGTAATTGTGGCAAATTTCTCCGATAAGACATTTAATAATGCTCAGTACTCGATAAATGTGTCTTATTTCTGCGATGTTTTAGGAAGAACAATTATATGTACGATACATCAACCAAGCGCTCGATTGTTCGAAATGTTCGATAATTTGTACCTTTTGGCCGAGGGCCAATGTATATATCAAGGAAACGTTGGAGGTCTGGTGCCCTTTTTATCATCAATGGGCTTGGAATGTCCTAGCTATCATAATCCAGCGGATTACGGTAAGTGTAATTGTTAAATTAAAGTCTTAAATTTCAAATTTCATTGAGAGAGAAAGAAAAAACAATTTCGTTTAGTTATGGAAGTGGCATGTGGAGAACATGGAGAATGTGTGCATAAATTAGTCATGGCAGTAAATAATGGTAAATGTGCTAATTACCAGCACCATCAAGCTACGATAAATGCAGTGCAAACTGTATCGAATGATATCGCGAAAGAATCGCCTCAACAAGAAACAAAGTCTGAATCTGCTTTAATACCAAACGGTGTGGCAAAACAACCGAATGGTGGGGCGGTAATCAACATACCAATTTCTTGTACGACATCTTTATTGGACAGTGCGGAAAGTATAGAACAGAAAGTTGGCTTTCCAACGAATAGTTGTACACAATTTTGGATCCTTCTTAAAAGAATATTCTTGTCGCAAATAAGAGATATGGTTGGTATATTTAAACATAATCTTATTCAATAATAACATTATATCTATAACATCATATTTTATTATTTTATCATAGACATTAACGAGAGTAAGGCTGATTTCCCATATAATCGTTGGGTTCCTTATCGGTGCAATTTATTACGATATCGGCAATGAAGCCTCGCAAGTAATGAGCAATGCCGGCTGCGTTTTCTTTACGGTGATGTTTCTCATGTTCACCGCTATGATGCCTACCATTCTTACGTGTAAGTGAATCACAATAAATAATTAAAACTTGCTCTCCTATATGTACTAACATTTTTTGATATAGTTCCGACAGAAATGGCTGTATTTGTGAGAGAACATTTAAATTACTGGTATTCTGTAAAATCTTATTATCTTGCGAGAACTTTAGCCGACGTACCCTTTCAAGTAGGTATAAAGCTTCTAATATAAGGACATATTTCCAATGAGTGCTTATTTCAATTAATACGTTCGTGGTTTTTATTGCAGATAGTATATTCTATAGCATACGTCATTATTGTATATTTCATGACGTCGCAACCATTGGAAACAAATAGATTCATGATGTATTTAACTATATGTATATTAACAGCGCTAGTTTCCCAATCCATCGGTTTAGTAATAGGATCAGCGATGAGTGTGGAGGTACTGTTTCATTTGCATGAAACTTGTTTTACGTTATTTGTTGTCATTTTCCGAGCCTTAATAAAACAGCAAATTTTGTTTTTCTTTCAGAGCGGAGTATTTATTGGCCCTGTAGCGTCAGTGCCAATTGTTCTGTTCTCCGGTTTCTTCGTCAATTTTGATGCCATTCCAAAGTATCTGAAGTTTCTTTCGTACGTGAGTTACGTCAGATACAGTTTCGAAGGCGCCATGATTTCTGTATATGGTTATGATCGTGCTAAGCTCAAGTGTTCCGACGCGTACTGCCACTTCAAGAGCCCGACGAAGTTCCTCGAAGAAATGTCGATGCAAAACGCCGTCTTCTGGTTAGATGCCGTTGCGTTGGCAGGTTTTTTGCTTACCTTGAGGGTGATCGCCTACTTTGTACTGAGACTGAAGTTACGATCTCTTCGTTAAAACACACAGTGGCCGAATATAATCAATAATCGTCTTACGAATATTAATTTCACCTCAATCTCACTCAAACATTTGATCAACGAGTCTTCTCCAGAAATCCGTCATTACGATTCTAAATTTCAATTTTTTCTTCGCTGAAAATTGAAATTCTCAGACATTTCTGCATCAGAATTACAAACCCGCGTGAAAAAGGCGCAATGGAATATTCTCATTTTCCTTTGCCATCAGCTGTTAACACTCTACTTTCCACTTGCCCGAGCTCATCATCTCATTTATACTCTCGTATTGTGAATAACGCGAATAACAAACTCGCCTTTAGAACGCTCTATTATAGAGAGTGCACAGTGCTTCGTTACTTCGAATTTTTTCAAAAATATCGAGGATTACGAAAGAGCCTGCATTCTCGATAACGCGTTCTCGATATCAATTGCAATTAATGTAATTTCCGCCATGTAAATATAGATTGTAAAAATTGGGGAAAACATTCAACATTTATATTTCACGCAGAGACACGAAAGATATGTATGTTGAATGTTATTCTGTATGATATCAAACGAGATGACTAACAATAGTAGATACAAACGAATGCATAGAGGCCCACAGTTTAGGCATTTTTAATAAACTAGAGTGCGCAAGAATTACATTGGAATTGTAAATCATTGATAATAATCCAAAAAGAGAGACCACCGTTGGTACTACGCATTCTCAATCGAAGTGCAAACATTTATAGCCAATTATTACAAACTCGCCAGGAGCCTTAGGCTCATTCAAGACTCATGGTCCCTCCAACAAGCGCCACGTGTGCACTGCGCGACAACATAGACTTTTTTTGATAGATAAGCAATAGAATTTATAAATCACAAAAATTAGGACGAATCCTTTATTGTTCTCATGTTTACATCGATCGCTACATTCACTTACGATTAGTCTATGCGAGAGGTATCTTGAAGATATACTAGCGATCATAAACGATAATTGTTTAACACTATCGGACAGAAAAAATTTTAGCCGAAAACACTCAAGTACCAAAAATTACATATGTATGTCCGATACTTACGTATATCGGTGAGATACTTAAATACATATTTGTACTAAATGATTTCTTACGAGATCGCGAGCAATTCTTAACCATATTGTCATTCCATATATAGATAATTCAATAATTATAACATTTAAGCGATCAGGAAAAATGATGAAACATTATATTGTAAAAAGCTCACACCTGACCAATCACTAGCTGCCTGTGCGTTTGCTTCTAAGTCTGGAGTGCTGAACATTGTTACATTTACTACGTTGTTTAATTAGGAAGGTGAAAAGAGTATATTATTTAAAAAAAAAAAAAGAAAAAGCGAAAGAAAGAAAAGAAAAAAAAGTTAAAAAAACGAAGAAAGCATGGGAGTGTAACAAATTTAACAAGATTATTCTGGTTTTGGAAACTTTTATAGGAATTTTTTTTTACGGCCTATGCATTGTTCTTATCATTAGGTTCGTTTATCCGATAACTGAGAAAATAAAAAACGGAAAGAAAAAAGATTCATAGACTTCTCCTTTGACTCCTTTGACTTGAATTAGATACCATGTAGCGTTTCGTAATATGTAATGATATAATACGTATTGGTAATATGTAAACACACGCTATTTTGGACAGAATAATCTTAGTCTTTTAGTTATTTGATATTGTTACACTTAAGTTTAAGTTTTCCAATTTTGGACAGAAATCATGTAGATTAAAATATTATCATATAAATATTTTTATATTTCAATATCAGATATAAATCTAACTTATTGTTAGTACTTTTCGTTTAAAGAAAATTATTATCTACTTTATCTTGATGGTAGAGATGAATTATATTCAACTTGTATTCCAATATATATTCAGTATCTTTAATGTAATTGCAACGTAATTTTGACAGTACTTATTACAGGCATTCTAAATGCTTACAGTTTCTCAAAAAATCATACTTTACTCTTAATCAACTTATTTTAAATATAACAAAATATTAATTTGTTTCTTCTTATTCGAATTTAAGAATTAGTTTGATCACAAATTGTGTGAGACTATCAAACGATGATGTTATACCAGTAAATAATTTATGCTTTGCGTATAACTGATATAAAAAAATAATTTATGAATCATGGAGAGTAGAAAGCAATAGGCCAAAAATTTCCATATTTTTAGATTTGCTGTCATTTATATTTTTACTTATTGTTATATATAAGTAAAGAGATTAACCAAATATATGTAATCAAGAAACAACGACGCACTACAGTATACATAACATACGTGCGAATATTTTATCTTTGTTTCACTTTTACCATTGTAAAGTAAACTTTTACCGTAAACAAATGTTTAAAATCGACATTACCATAAATTACTTTTATTTCATTCTGAATGTGTTCTAGTAATAATAACTTGGAATGTCTGTGATCCAGTATCGGCAAATAATTGTTTAACGTTCAAAAATAAAGCTTTATGAAATGTACATATAAAATAGTATAAACATAAGGACGTGAGGTAATAGGAAACTGAAATTGAATCGGTACAATCAGAATGTAACAGTTTGTTCCCATTTTGAAAATGAATGAAATATCTGTTTGAACCTTGGTTCGCATCTATAACATAACGAAAGTGAGATGTACAAAATTTGAGATAAAGTAACCGTTCAAGTGCTGTATAGTCAACTCTATATGTATTCTTAATAATTTTGTTTATAAAAATAATACATAGAAATATATTTACCTATATTGAGCCAAGGTTTAAACATATGTAACATCGATATGATCAATCGAAACAATAGATTTCACATTCACATACATTGCATTCTTAGTTTATTGTTTTTTTTAATTTCTTACAAATCTTTAATTATTCTTTCTACGCATAATGCTGCATAATTCATAATTGAATGAATTATTAACAAATGAATAATCAGTAAAATGTCAGATTTAATCATACATGAATCCGCGGATATTGTGTTCAAGGCTCGCGAGAACTGAGACTGTAATAACGAACAAGCAAATTTTTAATTGCACGTGACCATCTTGCGAGCAGAATAAATTTGAATAGCATAATATTATGTCTGCATATACATATAGGTACGCGGCATAGAAAAATTCCGATTAAGACGTTTTCGCTTTTAGGACACATACTTCACATGTACAATGTACAATGAACGTATATTGTCCGACCATGTATCGCATACAATTCATGACACTTTTTTCAAATATTGTAATTTTATATAACCAAAAAGGTATACGTGTGTAAGGCTGTGCGTTTGTGTGTGTAAACATCGAAAACAAATAAAGATAAGTATGTAAAAAGGAGAAAAAAGCTTTAACAAATGATATGTACACGCGGGAAGAAGGATATCATCAATACAAATCTTTGCGAAACAAAGTTTCCAATCTACTATTCCGTGTTCTAAGCAAGGAATGACATGTTTATACTAAAGCACAAATGAATAAAAACATCTGTATAATATGTAAAAACACAATGATGTTGACTTTTATTCGAAATTTGATTGTATTCGACATTGATAGCTGATTTAGCTAGCATGCTTGAAACATAGAATTCGAAATTGTAACTGAAAGATTTCGTCGAAAGCACGTGGTGTATAAGGCGACCAATCTAATGCAAGAATAATACAGTTATTTTAAGCTTTTAGCAATGCTGCCAAAGTAAAACCTCTTAAATTTTCCATTTCTTACAATTTAAGATTAAAATGTTGTAAAATAAAATTAATTATTTTGATACGGCATGTTAAAATCTGTAACATTATCTTTTTCCAAGACTATAAGATTTATTCTACTTTTTCTTTTTTTATTATGCAACAAGCATTTCAAATATTCTTCAACATGTATATTTTTTAATTCTATTAGAAATTGCGTAATTAAGTTGGTAGGACACTGAGTGTAGTTTATAGAATTCATTGCAAAAGTATCGCAATTGTGCAATAAAGCATTGGAATTTCAAAAAACTCGTCAACTATAAAGCATGGAGAAACCTATAGTTCGTGCAAGGGTAGTGAAGGTCCTCGGTAGAACGGGTTCCCAAGGACAATGTACACAAGTCAAAGTGGAGTTTTTGAACGAACAAAATAGGCAGTTAATCCGAAACGTGAAGGGTCCCGTACGAGAAGGAGACATTTTAACGCTTTTAGAATCGGAAAGAGAAGCTAGGCGGCTTCGTTAATGTAATTGAAGATTGAAGTTTCTTCTCGAAAACTAAACAAAAAATACACCAGACCTGCAGGTATTCATATACATACTCCCCTCCCCTTAATATTCTTGATATATTTAACAGGACTCTTAAGCAACGTTTGGAAATTTTATTTAAATTATTAAGGTCAATATCGCAAAAAGCAAACTGTAATAAACTAAACATTCATTTCCCAGGTATTCTGAACAGAAGCTTATTAATATATTTGTCATAAAACTATATACCATCGAGTTTTTTTTTTTTATTACATTTCAACAAAAAACTATTCATGCAGACCATTTATGAAAACGATATGTAAGTATCATATGAATGTAACTGAAACATATTAAAAAAATTAAAAAAATAAGCTGTATTTATTATTTTACAGTCATTAATATAATTTATATTTTTATCTACAATGTACTGTACTCTTATCTTATCCTGTATAGAAATATAAAAAAGAAGAAAACAAATTATATACCAAGAAATATTATAAATATTTCTGAGGACAAAAACTTTTTTGTATTTTGTTTTTTTTTTCTAGTAACGGTAATATTTACTTAAAGTATTAATAGACGTTCTTCGACCAATGAAAAGAAGAAATTTTCTAAAGGCGGGAACAATTATTTCATCATTTCAACTTGATATAAATTATAGATATGATTATGTATATTTTAATATATATTTATATTTAATTCTTATTAAAGTTTAATTATATTTAATTCTAATTAAAGTGATTACTCGACGTAAATTGTAATAAACATAGAAACCTGAACTTCCGGTGGCAGCACTATCAATGCACGTAGTCAACTGTTTGGATTTGCAATTTCAGTTTAGCTTGAACTGCCGCGGAAGAAGGTTGTTTGGATCTTGTTCAGTTTCTTATGTCCTTTCAGGACTGAGTTGAAAGTTGTATGAATTCGTCATTTTCAAAATTTCTTATTTCTTTTTATTTAATTTTAATTCATAGTGTTATGTTCAAGCTAGGCTCCGTGCAATTGTTCGGTTGAATATGTTAGTATATACCTTAGCTAGCTCGCGTTTTCGCGTTTTCGCGTCGTGCAGTTTGGTTTCATTGTGCCTCTCGGACGATCGTAAGTCCCCTTTGTGTATTTTCCTTCCATCTATCGTACGTCAGTAAGGTGAAAAATTACATGCTTCATGAAAGTAATGCAAAACGGAAGTGGTCGCCATTTTCTCTGTTTCTTTGACGTAGTCAAATCAGGTCTTTGGCAGTTATTTCTGTAGCATTACGATCACGAATATGTAATTTGTGCTGCGTTGGATAATATTCGAATTCTCTGGATTTCGAGGATTACCATAACGTGCACCGCTGTTACATGACCCGTTTACACTGTGATTTGGCAGACATATCTTGTCGTTCCTCGACAGCCTTCTTTAATACGATTCTTAGGAATCGGGCTGGAGGAGATTACACGTGCAAAATCGGTAATCCATTAGGGATCTTTGCGATTGTAGACGAGTATAAGTAGAGTAACGCAGAATCTTTGCAACGCAAAGAAGCGTAGTTTCTTGGCTGTGGCTCGTCTGCAAAAATCGCGTGTAAATAGGATAACAATGTAATTAATGTTGTTACTCTGTTTACAATTGTACCTTATCCCTTGTCCTTGTGACGACGAATCGGACGAAGTGGGCAATGTAACCAAATTAGCACTGCTCCTATAATGTGGAGTTTTGATGTAGTTTCGCCTCGTTTACCGTCCACATGGTCTGCTTCTTTCATTAAGAAGTGCACCATTGAATAACATGTTAATTGTACAATTACACATGGGGACTAATTTTAGTTTCTTAGCTAGGGAAAGTAGGGATTAGCTTCGACTTTTTAGATTTAGATAGGGTTTAGTATAAGTTAGTTTAAAAAGAGATAGGGGAAGACTAGCGCCCCTAACTCTTTTCCGGGCAGGTCATTTTTTGTGCATCTATTTCATTTGAAGTAGATAATTGACATACTGCGATGATGTCTTCCGCAGTTGTAGAGTTTTGCAAAGGAGGGTGGACGGGCCGATGGGATAGGGCGAGTCACCATTTGCAGCAACCTCCTCGTGGTGTGACTTGGGAAATTTGTGTTATTATGTTGGTAATGCAAATTTGCTAATGGCTGTAATATTTTTTTAAATTTGTGCGATGATGTAAAATAAAATGTTATTAAAAATAAACATTCATGCTGTTTGTCTTTTTTCATTTTAGCCTTGAATTGTTAATTATCCGTCTCAATTTTGTGATATATAAAATTTCACATAATTGTAATTGGAAGAAATAATTGAAATTTCTGTTGAAATAGTAATATTAAATTTTAGTGTCACTGAATAAATTCGCATTTTATATTAAATAAAATTGTTGAATTTTCTAAACAAAATGTAAAAATTGTAGATATTTGTAATATACATATATTAAAGAATAAATATCATAAAATAAAAAATAGAAATATTCCAGATGTAAAGTGTAATCACTTAATGTAACAAATTCTGGAAGAAAAGAATCCATATATCCTGTCCTTGCTTTGTTGATAGATAATACAAATTGGATTTTAGAATAGAGACACTGCCTAATTATTTTAGGTCATTGTTACAATATACAATTAAGACAAACTATTTGTTAAATATAGACCAGAATGTAACTTATATATTGGTATTTTGTAGATATATTGGTACATTGAATTTTCCTGTTTTCTATAACTTAACAAATGAAAATATACTGTATCTATGTAGGAAAGAAAAAACAAGAAAACAAACGAAATTTAATATTTTTAGAAAAGCTAACTTTATAACATTATATATTGAATTACAAATGCTCGCATAGCAAAATTTCTGATATATTTCCTGTTTTAAATAAAAAGTGACATATTTATATAAAATACAAATTAATAACAGGAGCATAATCATGTCCATACGTAAGACAGTTGACAACTAACAACCAATAGATACGCCATTACGCATGTACAACTATGTATAAACAGAATACAATTTAATAGTGTCGATAATTTTTTGCGAATATCTCAGAAAGTATGTCCATAAATCATATATAAGAAAAAAGTTATTTGGAATAATACCTTTGATAGTATATTAAAACATAATTGAAATTATTTTATATTGATATATTAGAAACTAACTAAATGGAAATGTAAAAAAAAACAAATTATATTTGGAAATTGTATAAAAATTTCCGAGAATAAAAACTATTTAATTTTCTTTTTTTTTGTTTTGTTTTCTCTTTTTTCATTGTTTTAATTCAACCAAATCCTATCCAATTTACTAACTGTCTATAGATGTCGCGTTTGTCAACCAATGAAAAGAAATTTTCTCTAATGGCGGGAACAATTATTTCGTCATTTCAACTTGATATAGATTATAGATATGATTATGTGACTAATAAAATAAAAATATATTTTAATATATATTTATATTTAATTCTTATTAAAGTTTAATAATATTTAATTCTTATTAAAGTGATTACTCGACGTAAATTGTAATAAACATAGAAACCTGAACTTCCGGTGGCAGCACTATCAATGCACGTAGTCAACTGTTTGGATTTGCAATTTCAGTTTAGCTTGAACTGCCGCGGAAGAAGGTTGTTTGGATCTTGTTCAGTTTCTTATGTCCTTTCAGGACTGAGTTGAAAGTTGTATGAATTCGTCATTTTCAAAATTTCTTATTTCTTTTTATTTAATTTTAATTCATAGTGTTATGTTCAAGCTAGGCTCCGTGCAATTGTTCGGTTGAATATGTTAGTATATACCTTAGCTAGCTCGCGTTTTCGCGTTTTCGCGTCGTGCAGTTTGGTTTCATTGTGCCTCTCGGACGATCGTAAGTCCCCTTTGTGTATTTTCCTTCCATCTATCGTACGTCAGTAAGGTGAAAAATTACATGCTTCATGAAAGTAATGCAAAACGGAAGTGGTCGCCATTTTCTCTGTTTCTTTGACGTAGTCAAATCAGGTCTTTGGCAGTTATTTCTGTAGCATTACGATCACGAATATGTAATTTGTGCTGCGTTGGATAATACTCGAATTCTCTGGAATTCGAAGATTACCATAACGTGCACCGCTGTTACATGACCCGTTTTACACTGTGATTTGGCAGACATATCTTGTCGTTCCTCGACAGCCTTCTTTAATACGATTCTTAGGAATCGGGCTGGAGGAGATTACACGTGCAAAATCGGTAATCCATTAGGGATCTTTGCGATTGTAGACGAGTATAAGTAGAGTAACGCAGAATCTTTGCAACGCAAAGAAGCGTAGTTTCTTGGCTGTGGCTCGTCTGCAAAAATCGCGTGTAAATAGGATAACAATGTAATTAATGTTGTTACTCTGTTTACAATTGTACCTTATCCCTTGTCCTTGTGACGACGAATCGGACGAAGTGGGCAATGTAACCAAATTAGCACTGCTCCTATAATGTGGAGTTTTGATGTAGTTTCGCCTCGTTTACCGTCCACATGGTCTGCTTCTTTCATTAAGAAGTGCACCATTAAATAACATGTTAATTGTACAATTACACATGGGGACTAATTTTAGTTTCTTAGCTAGGGAAAGTAGGGATTAGCTTCGACTTTTTAGATTTAGATAGGGTTTAGTATAAGTTAGTTTAAAAAGAGATAGGGGAAGACTAGCGCCCCTAACTCTTTTCCGGGCAGGTCATTTTTTGTGCATCTATTTCATTTGAAGTAGATAATTGACATACTGCGATGATGTCTTCCGCAGTTGTAGAGTTTTGCAAAGGAGGGTGGACGGGCCGATGGGATAGGGCGAGTCACCATTTGCAGCAACCTCCTCGTGGTGTGACTTGGGAAATTTGTGTTACTATGTTGGTAATGCAAATTTGCTAATGGCTGCAATATTTTTCCAACTTTGTATTTGTAATTATATGAAGTAAAATAAGAATATTAAGAATAAACATTTATGATTGTTTCCTGTTACCCTTGAATTGTCTCTTCCAATTTTATTTGTACAAGAGTGCTTGAATGATGTAGTATAATTGAATTTAATAAGATTTCGGTACGTATAGTAGTATTAGATTTTGAATAGTCAGCCATATTCGTTTGCAATTTCAATGATATACAAGAATGAGATGAATTTTGTACGTAAAAGTATATTTAGTATACACGTACATAGTTGGTGAATGTCACAGATTTAGAAAGAGATAGATTTTTAGAATTATGAAAGTTTATTTCATAATCTTATCAATGATAAATTTGTTGATTGGAGATGTGTTGATCTAAAATTGAGACGTTGCTCATGGGCAACCATTACTATCAAAAGGCACAACAGTTGAGTATCGACTGGTATGGAATATGGTACTGTTTATTGGTATACATAAAATTGCTCTTGTGTTTTTCTGTACTCTATATAATCTCGATAATTTTACCTGAAGTCCATGTATGGTTGTTTGTTCAGAGTATGTATTGTTTATAGAGATATGTGGAAAAATTAATATTGAAGTGTCGATACAATAAAGTAATTACTGTTTTATCAAACATAACCTCGAATTTTCATGATTAAAAAGTAATGTAATGTATGATAGTTTAAATTATTAAGTTAACAGATACTTCGTTAATATTTCCTTTACTTCATGTGAATTTAGATTATATTGTATTTGATTTTAGAAAATTATTAAGTTGTATGTTTTTGATTGTAAATATAATCATATTCAATTTAATGAGAAACAATCGAACATAATGCAGAGTAAAAATATTCCATCAACAAATATAGAATAAATTTATTCATTATTTTTTCGCTAGACCAAAGTCCATTTTAGTTCATTAACATATGAATTCCTGACAGTTTTTTAGTTATTTTTACTTATGATGAAATAATGCTTTTTATTTTTCCTAACAAACTAAATGTTTTCAAAAAACTTTCAAACTTAAAATTTAAGCTTTTTTTAGAATTATGGAATCATCAATTCTTTATTAACTATTTAAAAAACAATTTCAAAGTAGAATGTAAGATATGATATAACTACCATTTTGGTTTTTTTTTCAATTTCATAGTATGATATTAACAAATTTGGTAATTAAGATATTGCAATATTGTAATACAAATTATTATTTTTTATATTGGACTATGGAGTCGTGAATGATTATATTGCATTACAATTTTTACAAGATTTTATGCATATTATTTGTTTGATCCAAATTTTTCTTTTTTTTCTAGAACCTCTGATTGTTACATTGATATCAAGATAAATTCATCCACAGTGATAAAAAAAATTGTACGATGGTGAAAAATGAAAAACAGAACGAACTTGCCAATTTAGTTAACTGCAGAAACTACCTGTGAGTATATTCATATAAAAAAAAGAATATCAATAGAAATATAATAGTATTTTAGTTTGAATAATTTACATGCATGAATCAATTCTTTTCATTGCTTGAAAGTCGGCTTTCATTGTAATAGTCTTCATCGACGATTTTTTTGATAACCGATGACGTGGTACGTAATCAGATTCAATTCACAAATTTGTAAAATTAACTCGAGTGTCCACAACATTGTTGGCAGCCAGGAAAATATATACATAAATCCACAAAATCCCAATTCCTCTTTTTTATCTAATGCGAAAAGATTAAAATGAAATTTAATCATACTGACTGCAAATGAGACACCTTATAGATGTTGAGATCGATATCGCTAATGTGTCATCGGCTACTTAACAGTCAATGACGAAGATCACTACATAAACACTAGTCGACATTTATATAAGTAGAATTCAACATATTGTATCAACGTATTTATTAATATCTCAGAAATTAATAAATGCCTCTCTCTTTCTTCCATCCCTTTGAAATTTTACGTCAATCGGGAATTAATGCTTTACACAATTATAATTCGTTAAAAGTTATGTTATTTACGGCATTATTCATATTATACAAGACAGGATAATTAGGAATCTCCTTTATTTATTATTGTATGAAAAAACTTGTCAAAACGAGATTGTTTGTCAGTACATCAAAACTTTATTTGTGCAAATATCCCGATATTAAGTACTGAAAACGTTATTTAGGTCTTTTTACATTCTATACATTTATCTGCACATTGCATTTTACACACTAAAAAGTTATTATAGGATTTCAATTAAAAAAATATCGATGATCTTAAAGTCTCGTAAAGTAATGACAGTAAAAAAAAAGTTTAGCCACCAGAATATACGCAACTTTGTCAACTGAATTTTTTTGTATAATAGCAAATAAGGGAAATATTTAGGTATTTCCATTTAGTTGTTCCACTCTATGTACATATATTTTTTTCAATTGCCTATACAGTTTATGAAAGTATAAAATTGAGATTGATATGTATATAAGAAAATTGATATAACAAAAGAATATATGCTGTTGGTAAAGGTATAAATTACAATGTCTTCATGATGATCGGGATATACTATGTATTGTGTAGAAATGAAAAAAAATCCCGCGAAAGAAATGCGTGTTTGGTTGTTCTTTTCATGTTAAATATATGATATTTGTTGAAAGTTCTACATAACAAACAATCTAATATTTCGATGAGTGAGACACTTTTTTTCATCTTTGCATTGTAAATACATACATTATAAATTGTACACTGTACATAATTAAATTTTTAAGAAGTTTTGATAATTTTTTTCTTATTTTTCGAGATTTTTGACTGCATATTATAGAATTATCATTGATAACAAAATAATATCCTAAACATCATAACTCGTGTATTTCTTTATAGCTTGAAAAAATTCTTAACTTAAATACATTCCTTTTTAAATAATTTTAGAATGAATCTTTCTATATTATTTAAAAACTTGTTTGATAGATTCGATATGTTTGAGTCATAATATAGATGCATAATTGACATTGAAACAATGTTTTTGTAAAAAGAATTAAATATATTGTATGTAGGTATTGGAATGAATGCATTTTATTTTTAATCGCAGTTAATCCATTGTTTTAATTATGATTATAATATATATAATAAGTATAATAATATAATAATATTAAATAATAATAATCATTACATATAATTATTATAATAATAAAGAATATACTTTTATTTGTTATTGAAATACAAATTTGTGAATTATTCTTGTAATTTTTACAATATATTATGTCAAAGAAATAGAAACGTAATATTTTCTGATTCTATTGTACAAAGCAAGCAATTTATGGTATAACTAAGTAAGAATAAATTAATATAAAATATTTTGTTCGAATATAGTATATTTTAGTATATTCTATAGTATATTCTTATCGTAACTGCTCAACACAATTATATACTTGGACTTTACTCTTTTCATTGTATAAACAGTGCGTACTCTAGATAGATTCGTACAGTATCGTGCGATAACTTTATCCATAGTATACATATATGTATGTATATAGTATATAGAGATATACTAAGTTTTTTCTAATGCACTATATTTATTTTAATAATGAATTTAAGTGTGTACAATTTTTATTATTGTATAAATTCAATTAGGAAGGCAACGGAAACTAATAAATTTTTATGCAGTAAGTTAAAAGATATACAAGAATAATAATTTTTGTTTTGCAGACTTATTTTAAATGAATTGTTTATATTGTAATATTCATTCATGTAATGAATACTCATTACAAGAAAATCGGATGATGTACCTTTAGCATATTCTAGTTACTAATTATTTTTTATATTATTTTCCTTAGAATTTCCTTCCCACTTGTTTTCATTAGATGCATCATCGGTTTTCCTTAAGTATGATCATGTGTTGTTGTGCTGCATATCAAATGTATGATAATGATTATATATATATATATATATATATATATATTAAATGCACTATATTTATAATTGTGCTTTTGTCAAATTGTATTATTGTATATGATACAATACATACATTGTATCATGTACGTATATGTACATGTAGCTCATTACATGTAATACTTGCACGAACATGTACAGAATAACAGGATTTTGTTTGTCATTATAACTTTAAGTACCCAAGATATATATGTGAAGAAAATATATCGAAAAATCAAATGTTTATTATTAAATTCAATATTATATTTGTTATTTTTAAAATTATATTTAACATTACAAAATTTGTTATTTTAATGCATGAACATTTTGAAAGAGTTTGTTAATTATTCAAGCGATATCTATGTGCGACAAATGATGTGGCACGCGGGCAGGATGTGATTTTTTTATACCTTATGAAAAAGTAAGAAAAAAATGTACAATGAAATTTTTTATCTGACGCCTTGTTTTCGAGAAAATAGACTTAAATGTTTCGTTACAAATTGGCTTAGTATACGTGTATTTGATAAATTTCCAAACTCGATTTTTTCAAAAATTGAGTGTCGGACAAGAAAATTTTATTGTATATTTTTTTCTTATTTTCCGCAAAGAATCACCTTCTGATCTTGACATATTATTCGGCCTTGTATCATCATTGATATAAACTGTTAATTTATCATTAGCAAAAAAATCACTTGTGCACGATATACAATTTATACACTAGTTAAGAATGCAACATGTACATTATGCAAAATGATTTTTTCGCACAGATCATAGAAATCAGTATATATTGTAACATTATTTTCAATTAATTTTTTTAATTAAAGTAGGCTGACTTATGTGTAACTGTGTAAGTAATATAATTTTATGAATCATATTTTTTCTAAGGAACACGATGGATGAATCTGGTTACATGGCATACATGTAGATCTTCAACGAATTATTTTTCGTTCTTAAATTTGAGACGTGTAATATGATGACGTCAGATGAAACATGACATGCAATTCCAAATATCAAAGTACTATTTCTTAACGTATTATTTTTAAAAAATGTGAAATAATTACAAATAATGAACAAGTTCAATATATCATTTTAGAACACTCACGATTTATCGAAGTGATATTCTTTGATAACATATAATTGATTTTAATTTTTTGTAGTTACACACCAATGAACATATTTTGTGTTGCTTGAAAGATCATTTTGTATTTGAAAATGCAATTATAGAAGACTTTTCCTTAAAATGATTATTATATATTGCTACTATAATAAGTTAACGATTAAAGATAATTATAATTATAAATTATTATAATAAGTTAACGATTAAGACAATTTATTAGTAATTAAGAAGTCGTCGATTATTTGTGTAATTCATTAAAATTCTTTTATTACTCTTTGACAAAAATGAAATCAAAGCAATTATATCAAAAAATTAATTTAAATTGTTAATTGTAATTTAAAAAAGGCGAGAGAGAATAACGGAAAGAAATTAGAAAAGTAGAAAAGTATAAAAGTTCAATCGAAATAAGTTAAATAGTCATAGTTGATATATATATATATATACACATATATACGTACTAAAGAAACGATTGCAGAAGACTACAGTCTAAAAAATATACACGTGCATGATCTCGACTTTGATCACATCAACTCTTCATTCTTCCTCGATCATCATTCTTTGTTGCATGCTTAAACAGAATGGAAGGGAATGGTAAGAGAGAATGGAAAGAGAAACAGAATGAGAAAGAAGACTTTGCAAAGCAACGACGCGACGGTCAATGGTGATGGTCGCGATGCAGTTAAATGGTGGAGTCAGCCAGTCAGTTTCGCTCGAGACACCGAGGTTCGAGCATCGTGAAGAACATCTCATTAGGTCGATTGTTGCCTTGAATCTTTTGTCAGTTTATCGACGATTACGACCGTGTGATTCTAAAAAAGAAAAAAAAAAAAACATTACTGTTATTACACGTATGTGCAAGCGTAAAAATTGAAAGTGTACGTTCCATCTTTGATTGCCCGAACGACGTCTGCATTTTGAAAACGTGGAATACAGGAATTGAGATGCATTTACTTCTGACTTGAGACAGAGTCGACGCTCTCTACTACGCAGTTATTTCTAAATCATGGCTGTATCTTTTTGATCGACTTCATGCATTGCTACTTCGATGATGTAAGAACGCGCGCTATTTGAAATCCATCCAAATTTGAGTTACTATAACTCTGTATTCTCCTTAGAATTTTGAGTCAGTTTTGAATTTACTAATATCGCTATCAACTCGTATTAATTATTTATTCATTTGCATTAAGCATTAAGAATTTCCGCATTCTAAATTGACGTCAATCATTGATATTATTTGCATTCTTTTCAGCTTTACCTCAATATGGAAATAAATATTTATAATTTATAGTGAATTCAGAATGAAGTTATAAAGTTATATTATTGACAATAAATAATATCGCTTATTTTAAAAGTTTATTAAAAAAATATGTCATATTTTATACTAAAGAAATGATAATATTTGAATTTATATATATCATCATATAAATGACTTAAACTCGAAAACAAATAATTTTTCAGGCAATGAAAGAATTTGTATGCATATTCAATAACGAAAACGTAACACCATAGGAAAATCGGTTCATTTAAACGAACCGTTTATCGACCATAAAGGAAGGGAAAAAGCTATTTAAATTTTACCTTAAACTGAAAATAAGACGTTAAGAAAAAATCAAGACGTAAAATGAAGCTTGAGGGAAATTGTTCACATGAAGATAGTACCAATGAAATTTTATTACAACCTCAAAAAGGTTCAGGTGTTCGTTTACAACTTGTACCAACACAACCAAAAACGATTACACATCTACCGAAAAGACCACCGGTTGACCTAGCATTCACTAATTTGTCATACAGGGTACGAGAAGGCGGCAAAAACAGTAAGTCATCAAATTTTTGTTTTTTTCTTACAAATACTTTTTGCAAAGTTAAATAAAAAGATCTGCGTTTTATATTCAAATAAAAAATAAATATTAATTTCTCATATTGTACGAGGATTAAGATGCTTTTATATTGTAAAAATGATTTAAAAAAATATAATTTTGTTATTTGTTTCTTGTGATCTACGTATATAGTTGAAATGACCTCTTGACATTATTGATTAAAAAGAAAATATAATTTCGTCATTTGTTTTTCTCTTTTTTGTTAAATTCATACAGTTAAAACTGGTTCTTGACGACATTGATCACAAAGGGAAAGTAAGTGTTATCTGTGAAAGCAACATGTATCTGAAATAGTGCAGTTCACGCAGTGTTGTACATGTATATAATCGGTATCTGTGGTTGTACAGATATATTCTTATCAAATAGTATTATAATTAACCAGATAATAAAAAATTCACTTAAAATTCGTTTCTGATGATTAATTCTGTTCTTTTTATCATCATTGCGCCGTTATTTTTACTGAAAAATAACTTTCCACGCAATTTGTGGAGCGTAGTTGACTAAAGCGGAGAAATTAGTAACCGAGATTTTGTAAGA
This sequence comes from Tetragonisca angustula, assembly GCA_036937485.2. NCBI lineage: Eukaryota > Metazoa > Arthropoda > Insecta > Hymenoptera > Apidae > Tetragonisca > Tetragonisca angustula. The sequence continues at coordinate 115,348 of JAWNGG020000446.1, forward strand.
GACCGGTTACGGCATAAAGTTCTAGTCACGATTTCCAAACTATACATATATATATATATTTAATACTTGAAAGAAACGCTCGTTATTGATGTTTTTCAAAATGTTTAAATCTGTATTATTGTAATTTTTAGAATCTAGTAGCTAATCACTAGCAGAAACAATAATGCAATAAAAACAAATTTCAAACTATTCTTTGTTTCCCTTTGTCGTTAATTTATAATCAAATCAATTTATTGTTCTAATTACAGTAACTAAAGTAGTTGAATTTGTTAAACGTTCCATTTTGTTTCGATTAGTGTTTCTATTGTTTCTCTTTTTTTTTTCTTAGCTTTATTTCGCAATTAAATGAAAAGTGAAATGTAATTAAAAAATTTCAATTGTTATTTACTTAATGTGTAATGAAGTATTTGAAACTAGAAAACAAGATTACCTTTTGGAATAGTATTTTAGAATTAGTTGATTGTATTTTGGATATAATTGATCTATATGATTTCGTACACATATAGATCTATTCACGTATAGATCTGCAAGGGAAGCGATCGGGACAGAATATAGAAAGTGAATGTAGTATCTGTAGCAATATTTTTGCAATCTACATTTTGTGTAAGCCTTTTTGAAGTTGACTTTTCTTTAATGTCTAGAAATGGCTACGATTATATATTGGTAAAAAATTTTGATAAAAGTTTAATAAAAATATATAATGATAAATATATTGATAAAAGCTTCAAATACGTTTATCATTTTAATTTTTTGTTACGTTCAAATGCAATAAGAAGTAGAAAAGTATGAGTTATTCAGATAGAAAGCTTAATACTTTATTTAGCGTCATTATTATGCATTTTAGCAATTCGCTTATTTTCTTTTCTTTTTCATTTTTAACTCATTTTCTTTTTTTAGTAAATAGTGTTAGTAAACACAATATCCAATTTTACAAATATTCGAAACAGAATTTTAATTTTTACTAGATACATAGATAAACGTGTTATATCTGCAAAAAATCCATCTTCATGCGATCATCGATATGTATGCGTGATGTATCATGTGACGTAACAACTATTTTATAGTATTTACTATTATAATTCTGATTTATCACTTAATATTATATTTGCAATAATAATATACATAACACATTGGAATATAATGGTAAGTCATAGGTAATTGAAAATACAGTAGACTACTTTAGTCACAAGAAAAATTCAATTATAAGATAAATAGATATGATTCTTGCAATTAGAATAGCCTAGCTAATTAGCTCCGAACGTAATGAATGACATAACAAGTTTTTCTTATACTAGGATAGAGAAAATGATCATGCAAAAAATGATATCTGGCCAATAGTTCCTTTTTTTTTTTTTTTTTTTTTTAGTAATTTTAATCGAAAACACATATAAAATGTATATTTATATTTTATTGTATTCTGATTGTATTCCTTGAGCTAATTACAATTTAACATTGAAAACTTGTTTCTTTATATATGTAATGTAAAACTGTGCTGCGACTTTTCTTGAAAATTATGAATTTATCATTTATTATATGTATCTACATATGGAAAAAAACTAAACCTCACAAAATTTTTAAAAAACGGTGCCTTTAGACGGTTTGCTATCTTGATGACTATGGTTTTCATTTCTGAATGTTTATGAAGTAATTTCAAGAAGATGATACTTTTTAAATAATTAAAGATAATTAAACCTACTTAATTTTCAGATGTAAAGACAATCTTGAAATCCGTCAGTGGAAGGTTACGATCTGGAGAACTGACAGCTATTATGGGGCCTTCCGGTGCAGGAAAGTCTACTCTTTTAAACATCCTGACCGGATATAAGTAAGTTTCTATGTTTATCTAGATTTTGAAATGTATGTCCCATATTTATCAAAATTCAAATAACAAATAAAAATGTTTTCTCGATATTTTTTGAAACAATATTTTATTATTTTTTAACTGTGACAACTTACTTTGTTTTTTTTGCGAATATCTTCTTTGAAAAGTTTCTTCGTTTAGAAACATGTTAATGATATATTTCTTAAATACGATATTAAATTTATTTACTGACAAGACTAATAAATTTACGAAAAACCTTATTTTCATTATGATACATTTATAAATAATGCTAGTTAGCAATTTCAAGTTCAAACCTAAATTCCAATTAGCTTTAGATCGAGTTTAAACAAATCCAACCGGATGACGAATGAAATTTAACTATTATTTATTATGCCGCCTTGTATTATTCCGTTTCGTTTCATTCGACGTCATAAATATGAATACGACGCTTATGTAAATTACAGACGCAAAAACACGTTCATTGCTTATAGATGATATAAAATTCGTTATTTCTACCGTCGTTTAATTAATTCTAATAACCGTGGATATCCTTCTGTATTTCCTGTACAGTCGGTCACAGAAGTCTAGGTACATTTGTAAAATTTCAAGTAGAAAAATAAGGATTTCGATTAAAATTAGTTCAATTCTAAAATATTAACGATTGAAGATTTTTTACATACATTTGTTTAAAAGAATGTGTACATAAATCAAAAACATGATCTTGTGAAAATCTATGTAAAATTATCATATGTACAATTAAGTGAATAAGATTTAATTATAATTGTAATAATAAGAACATATTTTGTACATGTTTAAAGTATAGATTGTAGACAGTAGTAAATAAATGTAAAAAATTGTTATTTTCTTAGAATGTATATAATGTTTATTGATGTCTATAAAATGTTTCAAATACTTGTATTTTTCTAAATATCTCTGTAGGCTTCTGTATACACCAGACATTTTAAAATGTTCTGAATATATGTTTAGATCAACAGGTGCTGAAGGAAGTATCACAATGAATGACCATGAGAGAAATCTTAGTGCCTTTAGAAAATTATCATGCTACATAATGCAAGATAATCAACTTCATGCGAATTTAACTGTAGCTGAAGCAATGAAAGTTGCCTCAAACCTTAAACTTGGATCAGATGTTAGTAAGGGAGAAAAGGAAGAAGTGGTGTGTTTTTGTCTATATATTACTACTATTAAATTACTAATTAATAAAGGATTGAAAAAGAATGTTCTAATGATACCATTCACATTTATTTATTAGATTCAAGAAATCTTAGAAACACTTGGTCTATCTGAACATCGTCAAACCATGACTTCAAATTTAAGTGGTGGACAAAAAAAGCGGCTTTCTATTGCACTTGAATTAGTCAATAATCCTCCGATAATGTTCTTTGATGAACCTACTAGGTGAGAAAATGTTATATACATTTTGTACAATACAATAAAAAAAGAAAAAAAAATAGGAAAAAGAATCTGGATGAAAGTAGAAATATGTTTGTGAAATAAAGTAGAATATATCATTGATGGATTCAACATTAACTCATTGTAGAGAGAAATTATTTTTTCTTTTACAAATACCTTCACTTTCACTACCAATGTCAGAGAATCCTGTTTACTTCTTATATAACGTTTGAATGAAAGCATGATCGTCAGTGTCAGGAAATGATTTTTGCAAATTTTTAAAGATATGAATTTTATTTTTAATTTGTTTTTAATTTTTTTTCTTTTACTAACACTACGCTATAATTAACATTATAATTTATTTTGTGCATAATGATTATATGTACAAAAATATAAATAGGCTGTAAAATACAAAAATGACCTACATAAGCAAATCACAAAATGAAACAAGAGAAAGTATACAAGCAACAAATTTTTGAAACTTTCACTGACACTGTACATATCATTCTTTTCTACGTGCGATACTTGTAATTGTTAATCATTTCGAAAATTTAGTAAGTAATTAAAACCTCTAAAAAGATATGTTTAATTGGTTTTTTAATGTTTAGTAAAATTTTTCTTTCTATGATTAAGTGAAAAAAAAGTTTCAGTTCATTCAAGAACTATTAATGTATATAAATGTTCAAAAATTTAATTAAGAAAAATTTGAATTATCTTGTAATTTAAGTTGTTTTATTTTATTGATAAAATATTGCTTAATAAGAAATAAGTTATATGTTATATGTTGCAGTGGTTTGGACTCATCATCTTGTTTCCAATGCATTTCATTGTTAAAAACCTTAGCTCGAGGAGGAAGAACAATAATATGCACTATTCATCAGCCTAGCGCTAGATTGTTTGAAATGTTCGACTCTCTATATACGTTAGCCGAAGGACAATGTGTGTATCAAGGGTCTACATCACAATTAGTGCCCTTTCTCAGAAATATCGGACTCAACTGCCCAAGTTATCATAATCCAGCCTCTTTTAGTAAGATAATCATAAGATTATTTCTAAATTTCTTAAATATAGTGATTTTACCGATTACTATAATTTAATTTTCAGTCATCGAAGTATCTTGTGGAGAATATGGAGATAACGTTAGAAACTTGGTGAATGCTATAAAGAATGGGAAATACGATATTCGAGAAGGACATCCGTTCCCAGAAAGTAAATTGGAATCATTGAATAATGCATCTAGTGATTCGTTCTCGAAAGGTGAAGGATGTGGAGAAAATATTGAAACGAAAGATAAAAATGACCTTAGTAATTTGGAAGAAAAGTTTCAAGAGGATAAAGTGAAAAAAATAGATAATAAAGGAATTATCCCAGCTTATGCAACGAATGATATTATGAAACAAGGTCCAAAGAAAGATCAAACTATGAATTATGAATTATTAAGTTCTTACGCTGAAAATTTATCTATCATAATCATTACAAGTCCGTGATAAACTCGCGTAAAAAAATTGGAACTAAACTGTTGTTTATTACAGTAAATTTTATTGACGTATCTAGCATGTTATTTTTACTTTAAAAGTAGATAACAAGCGATGCTGACATAACATGTCATTCCAGCGCAAGAAGTTAAGTAAAATATGTCAATTATATCTCCTATATAATTTGTTATTTTTATATAATAGATACAGTGATTGATATGGAGAAAAAGGATAATGCTGAAGTAGCCTTACTCGATGACTCGATTATAATCACTCCAGAAAGATACCCCACATCGGAATGTCAACAGTTCTGGATTGTTTTAAAACGAACTTTACTTTTTAGTCGAAGAGATTGGGTAAGTTAATCAATTGAATTGATCAATTGATCCATTCAAAATAATTTCTTTATAATGATTTTTATTACAGACAAATCTGATGTTATTTCTTTTTTAGACACTTATGTATCTTCGACTTTTTGCGCATATTTTGGTAGGATTGCTAATAGGCGCACTTTATTATGATATTGGAAATGATGGTGCTAAAGTACTTAGCAACCTTGGATTTCTATTTTTTAATATGCTGTTTCTTATGTATACATCTATGACCATTACAATATTATCGTGTAAGTTATACTCTCATATTAGTTTTGTTTATTTTTTTGTTTCTTTTGTATTATATTATAAAAGTATTTGCAAAAATTTTTCTTCATACAGTTCCGCTAGAACTGCCAGTGCTTTTAAAAGAAAATTTTAATAGATGGTACTCTCTCAAGGCCTACTATTTAGCGATTACCTTATCAGACATACCATTCCAGGTAAGAAAAAAGAAATATGTCATCTCTAAAATCTGAAAATTTATAATTTTATTTTTTTTTATAGGCGATATTCTGCATTATATATGTTACAATTGTGTATTTTATGACAAGTCAACCAACCGATATTATGCGATTCAGTATGTTCTTGGGAACATGTTTACTCATTTCTTTTGTTGCACAATCAGTTGGATTAGTGGTTGGAGCAGCGATGAATGTTCAAAATGGTGTATTTTTAGCACCAGTCATGTCAGTACCATTCCTCTTGTTTTCTGGCTTTTTCGTTAGTTTTGACGCCATTCCAGTATATCTTAGATGGATTACCTATCTGAGCTACATAAGATATGGTTTTGAAGGAACTGCTCTGGCTACATATTCGTTTGGCAGAGAAAAACTTAAGTGTTTCCAGGTATGTTTTTTTTTATTGAATTCTATATTTAAAGATATATATATATATATATATATATATATATATATATATATATATATCATTTTGTTAACGCAATAATATTTACAGGTGTACTGCCACTTTAAAAACCCAGAAACAACGTTGGAAGAATTAGATATGCTTGATGCTGATTTTACTCTTGATATTTTTGCCTTGCTTTTAATATTTCTTGTACTTCGAATTGCTGCCTATCTGTTTCTTCGTTGGAAATTAAAGACTGCACGATAGATCAGTGTATGATTATTGTCAATTTAACAACGTTATAGCGTACAACACTTTTATAAAAGGACACTACAGACTAAGACGATAATGCATTTTTTCACATTGTACGATACAAGTACGTGATTAGTAATTCTACTTTTCTTTGATATCATAAACTGCGTCGAGAAAATTTTACATATTGGGAGAAATATATATTGTTTATGTTTATAATTAACAATGTTACAAGATTTGGATGAACATAATTTATTCTTTGTTAGTTTTACGATAATAATTCTATGATAATTTTTGCGATGATTATTATTAGGGATGGGTTACTCGAAATTCTCCGAAAGTTATAAGTTTCGAAAATTCGAAATTTTGTACTTTTTTTGTGATTCAAAACTCTTGAAACTCAAATAATAAAAAGTACAAAATCAATGAATAAGAAATCAGTTGTAGCGTAAATAAAGAATGTTTAATTCATATATATCTCGAATATTCAATGCGAGATACTTTGTAAACGCTTGGTAATTTTTGTTTTTAAGGAGAATTTAAAAATTAGCTTCATATCCATCCCTAATAATTATCAATGGTTTTTGTATTCATTTTGTTATATAATACAACAATATTTAAACAATGCACACGAATATGCATGATGATCTCAAATTGATCATGTATTTTCAATTTAAAAAGTAATATAAAAGGGGATAGATTTATTTGATCTGATTACAAATCGACCAGACAGATCTTTGCAATTCTATATATTAAAAAGAACAAGAGGCCTTAATTGACAACATTTTGCGAGTGATCATATTTTTTATTCGCATATGGCTGTGAATTGAAGATGGAGAAAACAATAAAAAATAAATATAATAAACTGTATTTTTATTTCTAACGCGGACATATAAAATGATGTTTTTTTTATATTAATGTCTGAAATAATAAATATCTTGCCAGGTTTGTCTTATCATGTATTTCATATATTGAATTTTGGTAATGTGTCATGAGCATTGTTGTGTATTTGAAAATTTATTAGAATAAGTTTACTGAAATTTTATATTTCATCATAACCCGTTCAGTTGATGTGTAGTGTATATTTTTAAAGCGAATCTACTTTTATAAAAATATAAATCACATAGGAAGGTACATAAAAATAAAGTACTTCAAAATTTAATGTAAGGGAAACAATTTTGTCGTCAACCCTCGCCTAAATTTATTTTTTAATTTTTAAATTGTAGGAGTTGCGGTTGTTAATCTAAACTACGAAATTAAAACATTTGATTTGTAACACTATTAATAATATTATTTAATATACGTTAAAACTGACTTGACAAATGTACTTTAATAAGAAAATATATTTGTATCTATTTACACAAATGGAATGAATTATACATATGTAAAACGTTTGCGTGATCGATTTTGATTAATATATATATATATATATATTATAATATCATGCATCCGAATGCATGTACTTGTGCTAAATTGGCATAGTGTTTGTTGTATTTTATAGCACATGTTTATTACAAATAAAAATACTTTATATAAATATACCTTTCATAATATCACTAGTTGAAATATTTATATGTCCTTGCAAAATATAGAAAAACTGTATTTCTTCAGTTTCAAAATGGATATACTGGAGCATAATTTCTATTTAACAAATTATAATAAACTACGCATTTCTAGGAATTCGAAAATTCCAAATATCTATGAAATACACATAATATGTAAAAATATATAAGTACACTTATTATGAAATGAAACAAATATTTATTTGGAATCTTTCTTTAGTTATGTTCATCGAATATTATAATTAAAAAATCCATCCGTATGAAAATATATTGTAATACAGTCATGGTATGTTACGTATCGTAATTATGTATTGTACAAGAGTATATTTTTTATGATCATTTGATTAATTTCATTTCAAATAGGGAAAAATGTTTTTTTTATGTATCTTTTATATAAGTGTTATAATATATTTCATTTACATAAAGAATCGTTAAATAATAGTATCAAACATTCAATATATAACCATCACACGTAACTATTTCACTTGAATATGAAAAGATTGTATTAATAATCATACATTCAGAGTCTATGTGTTACGTAGTATATTTTTTATATGATGCTCTTTTTGATATGAGAGGGAGTCTTAATGTATTAGTAAGATAACGAGTAAATATACAACTTGAGATTTTGCTATGAATAATGCAGATCTTGCATATTACACGTTACTATGTAACAAAAAATTCAATGCGCAGCGCCACTAATAGGAAATTAGTATTTTCTATGCCATTTATGTAGCAGTAAATACATAGTACATAGCTAGTTAGATAGTAGTATTATGTAAAGTATTGCAATACGATTAATTGGAACTATATCGTAAAATAGAGCATTTTTTTATAGTTTATATATGTTAATATACAATATATTTATTTTATGCTATGCTTTTACGATTTTAATCAATCGTATTGCCATATTTTATACAATATTACAAATGTCGATACATTGATTTTGTAGCAAATATCTAATGGAATCGTACAAAATAACTGAAGAAAAACAACCATAAAATTATGTGAAACATGTTCTTCTAGTGAAAATTAGATTATGGGAAGAATATAATTGTTGAAGATATGAATGTATTCCCACAGAAACAATGCATGTACAATGGATAATACCGAGAAAACGTTGTTTTTAGGGGATCTTCTATCATTAAACATAATTAATTATAGATAATTTATGAGAAGTTTTAATTGATTTGCTGTAATGCATCTGTTAAATCAGTATGTATTTCTTTTTTATCTTGATTACAGTATCATGTTCATGCAGTACGTATGTACATACATACAAACACTGTATATGATTCACATTTCTTTGTTACACATTGCCTTTAATAATTGAAGTTTTCAGAACAGCCACGCTTATCATTATTTGAATACATACGAATTTTGATTGCCAGTTACTTCATAGAATATGAATGCAATGAAATACAACATCGTCGTGGTGGTAGTCAATACATTCATGTATGTATATATAATGCCGTTGAGAATAGGGAGTCCAGCAAAGCTATGTCAACGTCAGTCTTTTACCGCGGTTTGCCGTGTACTGAGCTTTTTAGTGTTCTTATGAGTTGTTTCATTTTTATTCAGTGACTTCCTTTTGAACAGACTGCGGCTGTGTTTGTATCGTATTCTTCCTTAATTTTAAAAGTCGCACGTTCGCAGTAACTCGTTTTCAATAGACCCAAATATTGTTTTTAATTATATTTATACTCGACTTTTATTTATTTCATCCCTGGATATTTGTTAATTTCGCGTTTATGTAATTTATTCATCCGTAAAAATGGTTTCGCATGAAAAATCGTTTTCAAGATGTTGTTCATTATCATTTGCTTATGAAATCGTGCACGATTTCATAAAACGTAATTAAATTTTTAAACGAATTATTTAAAAATGTCTTTATGATATCACTAGGCAATTTCAAATTATCAAAAGAGTGAAAAGCATTTCGAATAATGATTTGAATAAAGCGGATTCGTGGAAATTACGGATCAACCATGTCTGCAAAATCGGAATTCAAGGCGAAGAAAAATAAGGATGAAATGCAAGATACCACGGTATCATCCTTGCATTTAAAAAAAATGGCTCCTATTGATATCGAATTTAATGATTTGACATATGCGATATCTGGAAAAGGTATGATAATATTAAACATTTCTTTGGTTGAATACAATGCAGGAAGTATTAAAATTTAATTCTATAGTTTAAGTGATAAATTTTTTTTTGCGTTCTAGTACAATAAAAATAATCAAAATAAATACATAACTATTTATAATTTTAATTGCGTTTGTCGAAAAATTGCATTTTCCTATTAAATTAAAGGACACACTTCATTTATTTGACTAGATTGCGTAAGCTATTTTCGAATTTGGTTTTCCAATATTAAAGCGTTGAAACGATATAAAAAGTTTTAATGTTCATCATTCTATTTGTAACTCCGTTTTGTAAAATCTGTATAATACGTACATACGTACTACATTCCGTACAATTTTAATATGTCTCGATAAGAAAAATCAATTGAACTAAAAATTGAGAAATTCATTTAAAATTACAATTCGAGACAGAATTATTCTTGCGAAATTATCGAGTAAAGAGATTATACAAAATTCGAATTTAAAATTTTAGTTTTGCTACGAATCGTTTTGGCGCTACTATAATTCTGGCTGTCTCATAATTTTTTTTAGAAACAATTATAACATATTATATACAATAAAGTATTTTGCGCTTGTTTTATTTCATTTAAAATAACAATTAGACGCTTTCAAATACGAAAAATATACATTTGTTTCGTACGTGATAAAAGAGACCAAAAGCGAAGCACGTTTAGAACAGATTGGAATAATTTTTATTATCGTTATTGTAATAAATAGCTTATGAAAATTATGAACAATAAATGTTATCAACACAAATAACATAATTATTAAAGTTATAATGATTATCTTTGACCTGTAACATTATGTCACAAAAGAAAATAATTCATTGATTCAATAACGAAGCTGTAATATATTAAGAAATAGTAGATTATCATGAGTCATTGAAAAAAATGAGTAGTTCATATACTCTTCCATTATTTGAATCGAGATCGATTACAAAATAATTAACTCGACATGTTACATATTTAATACGTGCAAATGGTAACGTATCATTTTATTTAAAAAAGTACATAACGAAGTTCGTGTGCTGTTATATGTAATAAGGTATTTTGTGCTTTTATTTCATTCGAAGTAACAATTAGACGTTTCCAAATACGAAAAAAATATATTCGCGTTGAACGTGATTAAAAAGACCAGTTTTTTAAGCGAAGTATAATATTATGTACCATAAGAACTAGAATAGAGTCTTAATAATAAAACTTAATAATTTAATAATAAATATATATAAATATAATAAATAATAACTTAATAATAAATATTACAAACGATAAATGTTGATATAATTATTAAAGGTAATTAACATTCGTAATTCATCGATTCGATAATAAAATTATAATATTAAAAAATAATATTATTATAGATTGTTGTGAGTCATTTAAAAAAAACTGAATATCAGTTCTGATTACAGAATAATCAATTCAACGTGTTACTTATTTAACTTATGTACATGTCTAATCTCGTGTTACTTCAGTAAAATTATTCAAAGAACTGCATAATAAAAAGCTTGTGCCGTGTTATATACTGCTTATATACTGCTGGTAAAAATTGGCGGATATTTCAAAATGAATATGAAGCGATAAAAAAAAGAAACATTTGATTGATAAGAACATCAGAAAAGCAAACGAGTCAAAGAAAGTTATTCTTCTATAATAAAAAAGATCAAATGCTTCTTCTTTTTATCGTTTTATTGTTTCATATTCATTTTGAAATGTCCCCTAATTTTTGTGAGCAGTGTATTTTTTCTTAAGATCTTTTACTTACATGTATAATTATCATCTCTTTTTATTTATCATTACCTACTACATTATTATTATTTCCCAATGATACAGATGAAAATTTTCATCTACTACATATTTCTCGACGCTTTTATCTTCTAACACCATAAAGTAACAAAATAATATTCTATTCATATGTTACAGCCGGAAAAGTAATATTAAAAGGAATTTCTGGACAATTCAAGTCTGGAGAATTAACCGCCATATTAGGTCCCTCAGGCGCTGGAAAATCCACTTTATTAAATATTCTTGCTGGATACAAGTAATATTTCACGTAAAATTAATACGTAGTTTCATATACAACTACAGAAAAATACAACTATTATCAAATTAATAAATGGACTATGAATAATGGACTAATTAATAAATTATGTATTCTATTTAGAAATCAAAGACGTTAAAGATTACTGACGTCACGGCCTACAAAGAGCTTCTTTTAAGTTGGAATCCTAACGAATTTAATGTCATCAACTAGATCGATAACGCAGCTACTTGTATTTATAGATGTACAATTAAAAATTCTATTTTCATTTTTCAAAATCGGATCGTTTATGTTCTCAGAGTGGAGGGCAAGATCACGGGACAGATAAGCGTCAACGGACAGACAGGAAATGAGAAATATTTAAAAAAAATGTCGAGTTATATCATGCAACAAGATCTCCTTCAACCACGGCTTACAGTACAAGAGGCAATGGAATTTGCTGTAGATTTGAAGCTTGGCAAAATCTCCAACAAAGCAAAATTGATCGCTGTAAGCATCTTACGTCTTAAACGGTACAATTTGAGAGAAAAAAAGATATATTTCTTTCGTAAAGTGTGTACATGCGTAAGAAATATCAGGAGAAATCTTTTTGGTTAAAAATATACGTTTGTTGTACGCAATCTTAAATTGTGTTCTCGGAATACCTATTCGTATTGCATGGCGCACCATTTTTTATATTCCCGTCGCGTACATAACAACATAAACCTGAGACGAGAAACCCAAGCAATTTTATATGGTGTTACTAGTTTCTCGAAAATTCGTTGAAACCTATACATGACTGACATATTGATCCACTGGTGTTCATTGCAGAACATTTATGAACATTTCAGATAAAAGAAATTCTAAATACCTTGCGATTGTATCACGCGAAAGATACGATTACCGAACATTTGTCAGGTGGCGAAAAAAAAAGAGTTTCGATCGCTTTGGAACTCGTGAGTAATCCTCCGGTAATATTCCTCGATGAACCAACTACGTGAGTAATTTCCTTCGCAGAAAAAAATTCTAATTAGCAAGTTTAAAAACTAGTTCGTAATCTATTCCATTTCTAATTGTAGAGGACTAGATGAAACATCGGCTGTACAATGTATCGAACTTTTAAAATCTTTGGCGCAATTGGGAAGAACGATAGTTTGCTCTATTCATACTCCAAATTCAAGTATTTTCGCAAAATTCGATCATGTTTATGTTATAGCCGGTGGCCATTGTATCTATAGAAATACCGTGCATAATATGGTACCATTTTTTCAACGAATTGGTATCGAATGTCCGAAGTACTACAATCCTGCCGATTTTGGTAAATGAAAAGTTAATTAACTTTAATTGGTAGACTGCGGATCTTCATGCAATTTTATATTTTTATGAACATAGTTCAAAAAATGAGATCTAAACAGAAATTTATTTCTGCTACGAAATATCATATGTTATATATCAAATTATACGTTATACATTATATGCATTCTGTTCATTATTGAATTTTCAAATTTCACATAGGTACAAAAAAAAAAAAATCCGCAGTGTATTAATTGTATAAATGAATTTACGTGTCGCGCGAAATTTAAATTGTTACAGTGATAGAGATATCTACGGGTGAATATGGCCCAGGATGGGTAGATCGAATGGTAAATGTTGTAAATATGGAATTTCCTATCATTTCTATTCCTCAGCAAACAAGCTTTAAATTTCAATTCGATGCAAAGAATGGAATGCAAAAGATATGGAATGTGTCCCAGTTCGAACAATTTGTTATTCTATGCAGGAGAATGTTGTTACAGTTTCGTAGAAATAAGGTATAAAATAATGAATAATCAGTTTTAATTAAAAGGAAGAAATACATAACGAATATTTAATTTGTTTTTTCAGAATTATGTATATTTAAAAATAATTTTACATATATGCCTTGGCTTCGTCATTGGTGGTTTGTTTTTGAACGTTGGCCGTGACGGATCGAAAACCTTATTCAATTTTGGTTTTTGCTTCGCCTGTTTAATATTTTTTCTCTACATACCTATGTTACCGATATTATTAAACTGTAAGAAAACAATATTTATACGAAACGAATCAATAATCTGTGACATACACTTATTCATTCAAAAAAGTGGTTAATGAATAATTACTTCCTGTTTAATACGAATAATTAACAAGTTATTGAGAATTTCTAATTAATACGAATAACTAATAAGTTATTGAAAATTCCTAATTAATACGAATAACTAATAAGTTATTGAGAATTCCTAATTAATATGAATAACTAATAAGTTATTGAGAATTGTAAAATATGGAATTGTAAAATAGGAATTTGAACCAATGTTCGATTATATTTTCAATTGAAATTGATTATCCTTTTTACAAAAATTCATTACTGTTTTCTTCGGGTTTGATCATACTTTTTCAGCTAATTTTAAAATTACAGTTCCTTTGGAAATACAACTGATTAAGCGTGAATATTTCAACATGTGGTACGATTTGAGTCCCTATTATTATGCATTTACAATAATCAATATACCCTTTCAAGTAAGAAAGTAATCGATTGCATTAAAGATTATACAATATAATAGCTTTTTAAATCAATTGGGAGGAGAACAAAATCATAATTATAAATAATGACTCACCATTACAGATATTACTATCGTTAATATATTTATCGATAGTATATGTGATCACAGATCAACCTCTGGAGTTTTTTAGATGCGCAAGATTCTTTAGTGTTTGTTTAATATGTGGGTTTATCGCAGAAAGTATAGCATTAACTTTAGCTAGCACATTGAACATTGTGGTATGTTTTATTGATAATGATAATCCTATACTACTAATAAATTAATTGAGAAATACTTGGAGATGCTATTATTGTATACTAAAAAGTATATCTCTGATGATAGTATATTTTTTAGAATGGTACATTTGCTGGCCCTGCACTTACTGTCCCAATAATGTTGTTTGCTATACAAGGAATGGGTGAAAAAATAAATTTGCCTCTCTATCGCAAATTAATAATGTATTCAAGCTATATTCGATATGGTTTAGAAGGTCTTACAACTAGTTTATACGGTTATAATAGAGAAATGTTATATTGTCCAATCGAA
Organism: Tetragonisca angustula; assembly: GCA_036937485.2. Taxonomy (NCBI): domain Eukaryota; kingdom Metazoa; phylum Arthropoda; class Insecta; order Hymenoptera; family Apidae; genus Tetragonisca; species Tetragonisca angustula. Next base: position 130,356 of record JAWNGG020000446.1, read on the forward strand.
GAAATGTACTGTCCATTTAGATCACCTCGCGAGATTTTATTAATGATGCGTAAGCCTCTTAAAAGTACTTAGAAAATCTTCAAATATATTATTCCTTCAAATGTAATGTTTCAATTCTTATTTCAGAGATGGAACATGTGACTTTTTGGGTTGACATTGTCGCCTTAATAATTATCCTTATCTGTTTACGGATTCTCTTTTATTATTTGCTTAGACAACGACTTACACCAAACAAAACGTTCCAAACACTTACTCTCATTGGAAGGATAATAAAAGATCATTTTAACATCGGCAAATAAAAACCTAACCCAAACCTAGTCTTATTTTATAAAGGGAATATATGATAAATAATATTATTTATTATAAAGTCTTAATTTAATAAAACCTTGAACTTGAACATAAGTAAATTTTTATTTTTAATTTTTAAATAAATAATTTATATTTTGTCCTTTCTATCTAATGTCTAATGTATATTAGACATATATGGGTATATGTATGAAATAAAATTAAAAAAATTCAAAGTATCAGAGAGTGTTAGTATTACAAGTTTAAAAATTATTTGTTATCACGATAAATGATTTGACACTTGTAGACTGATGCAGATCTGTTAAGAAATATGATCGTAAAATTGAACTTAAACATAATTATCAAATTTTTTTGTTACATAATATCCTACTCGTTGCAAAGATAAAGAGTCTCAAAGTCTCAAAGCTAAATGATTCGTCTGATTATGAGACTCTTCGAAAATCGTATTGAAATTTTATTAATTGTTAGACTGATTTTATTTACGTTTCAAAGTTAAGTATAAAATGACATTAGTGTTACTATTTACATATTTGTAAACATATATATATATATATAAAATTATCATTTGAATTTTTAAACTAGCTTTAAATGTCAAAGTCAGGTAAATCAGGCATGTCCGGTTAAACAAAGCCGATAAAAGAATGCAACTAATAAAGTGAATAATTAGCAAGTGAAAAAATATGGCTTGTGATATTATCTACAATGATGCGTACACACATGTTGATAATAAAGCAACTTTGGCTAACTCTCTATGTCGTAACTAGGTACATGTTTATGCAAATGTATGTTCATAGAAAAAAGATAAAGATGTCGATAGGAATTCATCACGCCGTTTAAATACATATTTTATTTTATATATTTTTCATAATGCATATACTTGGCATATTAATGTTAAAAGCATATACCATCTTCTTTACGATAATGGACACAAGGACGCTCTGCTCCTCATGCCGAGTGAGGTTTGATGTAGCAATCACTAAATCACTGAACTTGTGATTAAACTGTTGATGTAATCGTTGGAAATCACTACTGTTTATCGTAGAATTTTTTTTAGGTATTATGGTCTTCCATTAATTCTTGCCATTTGTCGATATTTCGCATGCTAAGGAATAATTCTCATCAATTTTACCAATGGTATATTATGTAATATTTTACCAATAGTATATTATATCAAATCTGAATGTATTATTTATTATTACTATTTGTAACATGTTATCACAAATAAAATCAGTGATAAGGAATAATGAAAATTAAACATCATTTTGCGAGAAGGTGAGTCATTTGCGACTCATGGATCCGTTGAAAATTTTCATCTTTGCGACAAGATAGAATACCATGCAATAAAAAAAATTTGAAAATGCTGAAAATTAACTTTTTCTAACAAGTCTCTATAGATCCAAAGGTGTAAAATTATCCTCTAATTTTTAAATAGTATAATTACAACATTTTGTTTACAGTTCGTACATTATCGGATACATTTTGCAATACATACTAAAAGATATATTATGAAGTCGATTAATAAAATATTCCAGGGAAATCATATATGGTATTCAAAAATCATAAGTTAGGGGATCAGTAATGATAAATAATAATAAATAGTGATAAATACATAATAACTGAGAATGTTACACACTATGTTATTATACTTTAAGGTATTAAAATACATATTGCATAATTCTCTGATTCATATTCACGTCGAGTTTAAAAGAAATATGTTGCACAATTCTAACATTGATATTTAAGCTGTATCATAAAGAATTGAAGCGTTCGAAGAAAGGCCTTTCTCAAAATATCTTTTTTTTCGAAAATTAATTCCACGAACATTTTTCGTACAAAATGAAAATGAAAATAAGAAATACTTTCTGCAGATTTCTTGTTGGAATTTGTTACATTAAAAAAAGTTAAAATTTAGGTTTTAATTAAATTAAAAATTTTACTGTCGTTTCTATATAAAAATAATGCTATAAAATGATACAAAATTATTAAAAATTAAATTCTAATATAAAAATGATTTTGCAAATATTTCTTTCATCATAAATATTTAATTTGACATCAATTTAAAGTTAAAAATGCAATCTTTCTCTCATATTTGTTGTCTACCAAAATTATTTTTTACCAACTGTTATTTTTTTATTAAAAGTAAAATAATCGTTGTTTTATTCCATATTAAATTTGTAGTTTGGACAATAACAGTTTTTTAAGATTTTATAAATGTCAGTGTCGTGATTTCATAAATAAAAGAAATGTTCAACTTTGAATCTTTTGAAATTCACTCTTCTTCCAGATTAAAGTCCATTTGTATTACTACGAGTGCACAAGTCGAATACATCGTCAAAGCAATGGTAATGCTTTATCATTAATATACGAATACAAAGCCGATGAACGAATGCACTTTGCTCGATGCACCATTATTTAAAAAAACTTAACTCTGTAACCATGCTAACGAGTCGTACACAAGTCTCATGCTTGATTTATTAGCAATGAATTTTTAAAGAATTCGTTCGGTTCTTATCCGGCTGTTAGACAGTGAAAATTAAATACAAAATTTTGATTCAGCAATTGGTTCTATAGAAAGAACTATCTTTCTGTTTTACAGTCGATTCAAATTGAATGGATGCTGCATCTCCTTTTTTTCGTCTCCTTTTTGTACGATTCCTTTTGCAAAAATGCAATGGCTATCACAATTTCAGTTGAAAATGAAAAATATATGTTAAATGCTTAACTTCTCTTCTGTTACAATGATCAATATTCATTATAGTTAAAATTACACACATCAGCGAATAAAGCAATAATGAAACATTATCAATATGTACATACTTCGATATCTTCTGTTTAACTCATGTACGAATTATCGATAGTATAAATGGATTTTAATGCTTCGATTAGATTTGAATTAAATTGAAATTTTCAAACTCTCAATTGCAATTATTAAATAATATTAGTAATGATTTTTACTAGCACATTTTTAGCTAGAATATCAAACAACAAACAGCGATCTGTTTCTAATATCAGCACTGACTAAGAATATTTAAATTTAGTCATTGATATCAGCATTGTTCACTTGTCGAGTTAAACGACAGAGATATGAGATCGTTGAGAAATGAAATAGTAATAATACTATATAATGGCGATAACGTATTATATATATCAAATTATTCTAGTATTAAGTTTGATCTATTAAAAAACATGCAATTAATGTTATATGAGTATAAAAAAGTTTTATATTTTGTTATGAATAAACAAGTAAATTTGAAGAGAAATACTAAGAAAGGAAAAAATCATTTTTATCTATTGATTGTTATCTGATACAAATATTTTATCTAAATGTAAAATTTTAATTTTTAATTCTTATAATTTATCTAAATTTAAAATGTTCTCCTCAAAAATGTAAAAAAGGACGGCAGAGAGAAAGCAAGAAAGAGATACATACATAGAGAAGTACATAGAATCATTTACTATGTGACTTCTAATAGGATAATAACCTCTAAAAAGAAATTGTAAATGGAATAAGTATTAGACTCATTAAACTTTGTAAATTCTAACCACTTCTTTATTGAGATTCTTTATAAGCTATAATAGGAACTAAGAAAAACCATATTGATTAGATAAGTAAATAAATTAAATTATAGTAAATCATTAAAAAAAAAGAAAAATAAAGGCAATTAACTTTTATATCTTTGACATAATCACTATGATGTAGTAAAAGTTAAATATTTGTTATGTTTTATCTATGTATCTATATGTACATCTTATTAAGTTAAATATTATGTCTTATTTCATTATCATATACGTATTTTGTCTATGATAAAAGCACAGATGAAAAGTAATTACTGATATCAAAGTACTTGATAAATGTTCAAGTACTTTATTTCTATAAAAACGTTTAGATATCTAAGTAACCATCTGTTACTTAAATAGAAATGGTAGGGTAACATTTATAAAAGGCACTTACAGAGAGATTTGTGTCAATTTGTAGTCACTGAATTTTAGATTTTCTTTGTTTACTAAAAACTAATATCGTAAATATGTCTAATTGCAAAATAATCATTAATATTTTATGTTTAATTTTTATTGCTAAAGCAAGTAGGTGAGTAAAGAATATTATTTGTCAAGCATATTCCTTTTTTATATTTAATCATTTATTATTTATAATATAATATATTTCTGAGCATTCTTTGTAAATAAAAAATTGTTTTCATAGTGATGAAGGCTACAGGGGATCAAACAATTTCGATGTTTTAATTTTTACTCAAAGATGGCCTCAAACTGTTTGTTATACATGGAAAGCAAGTTCACCATCGCACACGTGTTCGTTACCAAAAGAACATGATGAGTGGACAATCCATGGCATTTGGCCTTCTCAATATCATAAAGTGGGTCCACAATTTTGTAATAAATCAATGCCATTTAAGCCAGATGCTTTGAAGTCATTAAAAGGAGAATTACAAGAAAAATGGATAGATGTAGAATATGGAAGGACATCGTATTCTCTTTGGGAACATGAATGGAACAAACATGGTACTTGTGCGGTGGTTCTGAAGCAATTAAACAGCGAGGTCAAATATTTCGCTGAAGGTTTGAATTTACTGGCAAAGTATGATATGAAGAATGTGTTAGCAAAAGTCAATATCGTACCTGGGCAAAAATATGGCACAAAGGCTATTTTGAATGCTATCAAAAAAGTATTAGGTAAACGAGGCGTTGTAATTTGCAGAAAAAACAAGGTAGGAACTTATTTATGTATTGTATAATATTGTATAACATATTTTACAGTTGAATTTAACATAAAAATTATTTTAGAATACTGGAGAATCATATATATTGGAAATACGAATATGTTTTGATAAGATGTTACAATTGATGGACTGCGATAGAATTTCCGAATATCCTACGAACTGTGACGCCTCTGAACTCGTAACATATCCTAGTACAGTACCACGATATAATGTAATACAAGTATAGTTGTAGTATAAATTAAGCAATATAAGGTGTATGGGAAATTATATACAAATATATAATATAGTATACAAATCGATATATTCCAATATATATTTTGTATTTAAAGGAATTAAAGATTTAAAACAATCATATTTCCAAATGTATATATTTTTTTATCTTTGTTAATTATAAATAGAGAATGTTTTAGGAATAGAAGATGGCAAAATGCTGGTTTTTTGTAAACAATCTGTAAAATATTTTACAATAGCTGAAAAATCATATTGTTGACTGCATGGCAAATAGTATCTCATATTTAATATGATTATTCCACTTTCTTCTGAACAATTAAAACTGCAGATGGTGTTAGGCCTAGAAGAACAATCATAATAATTAGTATCAAAACATATTGTATCTTTATCTTTAAATTAAAAAGTACAATACCACACGTTATAAATTATTAATATACCTAAAGCATTAAGTGGAGCTTCATAATCTTCTTCCATGAAAATTTTCTTTGGAAAATTTGTCATTAAACTAAACGGGCCAGGTGCATCTGTCCTATTAATTTCTATAAACAATCTTACAGCAGATAACTTTTCTTTACTTCCAAAGCTTTGTGTTAATGTTTGTCCATTAGTAAGCCTAATCTAAAATATTATTATTTTCATTAAATATAATGACATTTAAATATTAAAATTAAAAATATATATTCATAAATATGTAAGTTATTACTTGTAATTTTGTGTCATTATATTCTTTTCGATAAGTACTAGTAGAGGATGATGGTGCAGAAGGAGATGCTGCTAATGCTTTTTCAGCATCAGCTTTGGCACGCCTGGCAGCTTTATCAGCTTCAATTTGTTCTTTAACTTTTTGCCGTGCTAATTTTTCTTCCTCTTTTTCACGTTTCCTTTCATCTAACAACTTTTTCATTTTTAGCTCCTCTAATCTATAAGTGATGTATACACATGACAAATAAATACATAGATATTACGAATATATACACATGTACAAATAAATAAATAAAATACATATATTATAAGGAACCGCCTTATTGCAGAGTTATAAATAAATATATGTATAAAATAGATAGCTATGTATTTTTCAATAGAGTACAAACGATCCAATATATATATTTAATGTCGCAGTTGTGTGTCTTTAATAATTGGTTATAATAAAATATGATATGAGAGATAATTGTTAAATATTTTTAAAACTTCATTTCAAAATGTTCTTGTGCTAGAATAAGCTGCTTATTTCATACATACAATATTTGTTATAACTTTAAAACAAGACATCCTGACACACTTTATACAATATTTTTTTCTTCTTTCATGTATATTAAACTCTCACAATTTGGCTATTTAAATTCAGAACATTCTGTGTGTATATACATATACTTTCAGGTAAGTATATATATTATATATGTAAAAAAATATAACTTACTTTCTTCTAGCTTGAGCCATTTCTTTTCCTGATTTTATTCTATTTTTTTCTCTTTCTTGTGCATCTTTTTTTTCCTGCTCTTCTCGTTCTTTGTTTTTTTGTTTTAATTTTTCTGTTAATATCCGTAATTGTTCCTTCTTCTCCTCTTCTGTAAGAGGCTTTTTCTCTTCCGTGCTTTCAGAGAATTTATCGTGTCCAGATTTTGTTGCATGGAATTCAACTTCTAAATTAGATTTAAACAATTTTCCACAGCTATCAAATATAAAATAAACATAAATACTCTATTGATATATTAACCTGTGTAAAACATTAGTAAATATTTACATATCACATTTCATAGATTTAGCAACTTCAGTAGTGGAAACCTGACCACTAGCATCGGCAGTGTCTTGTTGGTCTGATGTTACAGGATTAGACATCGGTGCACTTTCAGTAGTTGGTGGTTCAGATGATGGTTCAGCATCATTTGAATGAGCCAAGAGCCTAAAATAAAAATTAAGGTTCGTCATCGGACGATGAGAATGATGGCACAGCCTTTCTCGTACCATTCCATTGCCGGAACAACTCCTTTGTTTCCCGTAATTTCTAAAGCTTTTTCTCTAGAACAAAATATACATTGAGATAATAAAGGTTATATTACAAACTAATTAGAGAATCAATTAATAAACTTACGCTTTAGATATGCTGAAACCCATGTCAACTAACATATTTATATCACTCGACGACATTTTCCTTTGTATTTTTGATACTATTAACAAATATTCTTCGGCAAGGAAAAATAACCCACAATCAAACGATCAAAAACTTAACGTCACGTTCAACCGACGCGCTACCTATACGAATTTGTATATTGTGAAAGCATTAACTAAGAATAGAATAGATGCGTGAATCTCGAAACAAATTCAATATGTAATTTTAAGAAATTAAACATTATTCGAACAAGTCCTTAGATTTATTGAGTATTAATTAATGAATCTTTACTTGTAAATAGATATCATACATTTACATTGCTTAAATAAAGGAAGGAACCTGAGAAGGAGAATATAGGAAGAATTAAAAAGAAGCAATTACAAAACCAAGTATTTCAATTCTACTGACTAGTTTTTTCTTATAAATGAAAGTTTAATTATATTATGGACATAGAAACGGCATCTTAAATAAACTAAAACTATAGATAGTTAATTACAAGTCCGCGAGCCATTCCCACTATTTTCTTGATCACGGTGTCTCCTCCACTGCATCGATTTCACCAATAATCAATCTCTCCACTTCATTCACTTTCCAAGCCAAGAGTGAGGGTCACTATCTCAGTCTGTTAATTACCCACAATCAAGAAACACAACAATGAGCAACAACGATAACAAAAACAATTACTTTTTACATTAACCGTTACGACTACAAAAAAAAATGGAATAAATTCTCAATTGCCAAACAATACAATTAAAACATCTATGAAACCATTTTCATAACAAAACTCTCACCATTCGCAGTACCCTAATTTAGCACTACAATGCATCAACCGATATTTTAAGAAACAATTAATATTAGCATAGGCAATTTCAGAAAAGGAATTTCTGAAAATTCGAATCTTATATCAGGAGACCATAATACTGCAGAAGCTGGGACGACAAAGGCCGCAGATATGCGGTACTCCTCATACATAGGTTTTTCGAAAAAACATTAAGCTGGAATATCTAGCGAAGCAGCAGGAATTCGAAGCTGAAAATTCGGATTTTGTAACAGGAGAACATGATACTCGAGGAGGTGGCACGACAAAGATCGACGTTGTTCTCCTGATACAGAGGTTTTTCAAAAAATGTTCAAAGTGGAATATCTCGTGAACGAGCTGGAAATTGTGGCTGAAAATTCGGATTTTGTATCAGGAGAACATGATACTCGAGGAGGTGGCACGACAAAGATCGAAGTGCAGTTATTCTCCTGATACAGAGGTTTTTGAAAAAATGTTCAAGCTGTAATATCTCGTGAAGGAGCTGGAAATTGTGGCTGAAAATTCGGATTTTGAATCAGGAGAACATGATACTCGAGGAGGTGGCACGACAAAGGTAGACGTGCAGCAGTTCTCCTGATA
>JAWNGG020000447.1:0-72954 GCA_036937485.2 Tetragonisca angustula
ACAATACGCAAATGGAGCGCATTGGAGGAATTTTCACATGCAGTTGTCTGTATTTCTGACACACCAGGTAGTAATAATTTATCAATTAAATTACGTTATACTTGGATCAAATAATAAGGGAAATATTCCCTTGGATTAAATAATCAAGGATTTATTCCCTTTTTGTAGAATAAATCAATGTGCGATGGATTTGTATTGTGGAAAATGAGTTTGGATAAAAAATTCGTTGGTGTGGAAGAATGTTGTATGTTATGGTATTTTTCATAGGAATACATGTCAAATACCAAAATTATCTTTTCATACGTGCCTCGAGAAATTTGATGCTGTTTATTTGGTAATTTTGTGTAATTGTATTCTCTGGGATATATAATGAAATTACTCAGGTTCGCATTTGTTTCGCGGAATTTCTGTTCAGCTTCTAAGAGTTCCATATTGGTAACACGTGATCCATTAACATTTGTACGATATTTCAACATATTCTTCTTTATTCCAGTCTAGATATTCTCATTCGATTAAAAATTAAAATTGTAATGCGTAGTTCTCATTTATTTATATATCTTGATGATATTATTTTGGCAAAGAATATTATGTATAAAAAACTCGTTAGGCCTTCTAAAGTGTAACATAATATGCGGTTAAATTATTAGGTTAAGTTATTAAATGTACTGAAAATTCATCTCATATTTTCGTTGTACAAATACATTTCAATTGCTATCACAGGTTGGGAATATAAGAGAGATGAGTGTTGGAAATCGAATGAAAGGTTGTTATTGTCATACTGTTCGTTTACATGCACCTATTTTCCTGGTATTTTGATACTACTTAAGCTAATTTTTTTTTTTTTTTCTTTTTACGTGGAAGAAATCTTTAGAAGGCGCCTGGATCCTCAGAGAGGAGACCAGGTAATGTGGATTTCTAGCGGCTGAAACCTCCCAGGTAACCTTATTCCTGCACATCGGGGAGCTTTCAGGAATATTGACTACTGCGTTCCGCGTACATTTGTCTCATACAGACGTTTTCTCACACACATGCTGGATACCAAAATTACATGTAATCTTATGGAATTTTCACGATATTTCTCGTGCGATATTGATATTTCAAAAACCTCGGTCGCCGACGAGGACTCTTTTATGTCGATAATGAGACGTTAAAACAAACAAATCGCATCATTGTTGTGACTTCGTATAAAGACTGGCTTGAGCATTATTGAAATGATTATTGAAATAAAATATTTGAAAAATTGTTTAAATAATTTAATATAACATCTTATGTATTGTTGTTGTATTTTATTATTTTTGACTTGATGATTTTTTGAAATGATTTTGCACAATGTGATATTTTAGCATTTTGAAATTGTGGAATTATTTTCTCAAAATAATATTTACCTTTTTCATGAAAATTTGATACATAATTAAAAATATATTTCTCATTTATTTTTCATACTAATTAATATAACATTATTATTAATACTTTGTAGTATCGTAGTTATCATAACCTGTAATTATTATATTTTAGTTGTGTTTAATTAATTAACAGTTGTATTATAATATGTAGTAGTATATTTTGTTGCGTTTAATTATTATATTTTAATTGCGTTTAACAGATGGTCTATAGTGTGAAAAAATGCGTAAAATAGGAAAAATATGAATGTAGTGCGAGAAGCGCAACGTTGACGTGAAGCGATTTTCTTTGTAAAAAATAAGAGAATCGAGCGAGTTGCAAAATGGAGTTGATTGGATTCGTGAGAAAGCGTTAAAAGAGAGTCGTTAAAAAAGTAGATTGTGTTGTTTAAAAAGAGTTGATTGTGCTGTCAAAACAGTTTATTGGAGTCGTTAATGTATGTTATTTGTCTTGTCTAATTATTTAATCACTGTTATTGTTATTTAATAAACAACATTTACATTATATCTCTACAATATTTTATAATAAAATTATAAGGAAACATAAATATTGTACTTCGATATAATATATTTGCATTATTCTTTAATATTTATTTGTTAAGTGAAACAAAAAAGATGTAAAATTTATAGTTATACTTATAATTTATTACAAAATATAAACAAGAACTAAGTTTTACATAATATTATATCTTATGTATTAATTATACATAGATATAATATATAAAAATATACATAAGATATAATATATAAAAATATACATAAATAGAATGAGTAAAATATATATAATAAATAAATATTATACATAAAAATACAAAATAGGAATATAAATATGTATTTAAAAAGATTGAATATAATATAAATAATAAAAAAATATTTATAAATAAAAATATAGAATAAAAATATACATATTTAAAATGTATACATACAGAAGTTAATAAATATCCGATAAAAAAAAAAATACAACTGTTGAAATTTCTGATTGTAAACTGCAATATGTGTGAAATCAAATATGTATATGAAAGAGACAATTAGATAATATTATAGTGATGTATGATTCTATTAGTAAATAATAACGAAAAATATAATTAAAGAGAGAAAGATAGCTTTTACTTATAAATTTAATAAATTAGCAAATAATAATATTTGATAAATTACGCTAATTAAACAGAATTAATATTAAAGTGAGTATGAACAGTAAAAGTATAATAATGAAAATAATTGTCTGAATGTCTTAATTAATAAACTGAGCAGATACATTTTAACGTTGCCATTTTCGATAATAAAATAACTTTTCATGCAATAATTCGCATCAGAAATTAATCCGTGAAATGGAAACTCAAGCACACATATATGTAGGATTTGGTTGATTTTCTATGCCTTCTATGTACACTTTACGCGCATTGATATGAAATATTTTGAAATTTTATTAGCACAGAAACATAGAATTATCATGATAATATTTGTGAAGTTTGGAATAAATTTGAAAATTTATACAGGAGCTATATATCTATGGCAATGCTAGATACGACATCAACCTGCGATTAACGAAACAAGAGCTGAAAAATTTTGAATAGTGATGAGAGACAGTAATGAGACAATTAACAAAATAGAATATTGGGTAGTAATAATAAATAATATGAAGTATATAATTCTTTACAACAATTATCAAAATCATATAAGTTAATATGACCATACAGTTAGCAGTAATTCTATAATATAATTACAGCACATTAATACAATAGCCAACAAGCGATTTGATTGATATAAATATAGGATGGGTCGGAATTCGTAATACAACCGAGCAGGGGGTAATTCTACGTTGAAAAATAAGAAAAAAATTTGGTATAACATTTTTTCATCTGGGGCTCGGTTTTCGAAAAAATGGATTTTAAAGTTTGTACATCTTTGTGAACGATTTGGTTGTCTATTCTTTTACCGCGGTTGTCTCCATCCGAGATAGTGTTTACAAACATTATTTATTGTGTGGTTAAAGCAGTACAAAGTGTTCCTACTGATAATTAATTTTTTATTCATTATTACTACTTTCTATTGCAATACTACGATACAGTACACTATTACAAGTATTGTTGAAAATGTCCTCCTCGTTGCTGCATACACAAGTTTGCTCGACGAATTAATGATATCTGAATAGAATGTAAGCTGATATCGTTTTTTAATTTCTCGAATTCCTCCAAAATCTTTTGCTTCAAATGTATAAAAAATGCAAAAAAAATGTCGAGGCGTGAGGTCCGGAAAATTTAGTAGTCAACGTACCTTATCATTGCGGCCAATCCAACACGAATATGTTTAATTTAAAAAATTTTTAATCTCCCTCGTGTAATATGGCAGTGCATCGTCATGTTGGAAAATCACACTCCTTATAGTAGCTAGGGTACATCCTTTAACAACGAAAACAATTCCCAAACCTAACCCAAAAATGAACAAACTTTAAAGTCGATTTTCCCGAAGCCCCAGATAAAAAATGTACCAATTTTTTTTCTTATTTTTTGACGTAGAATCATACCCTGCTGTTGTACTACGAATTCCGACCCACCCTGTATATATGGAACTATAAATTTTCAAATTGCTTTGATATTTAACATATCTCATAACTGTACGAAAGAAACACAAGTATATTATATAACACATATAATACATACGTAAAATGTATTCAAATACATTTGTGAAGCACTGTATTTATTTTTAACCAATATCGACTGAATTGGGAAAACTTTTTAAAAAAATGCACACTATTCTTTTCAAATCATAAATCTTTTTGACGCAAAAATAAAAGCTTTATCTGAGAATTCTGTTTAATTTTTCTTCTTGTGGTGCTTGCCGCGTAAAACTGATATTTCAATATTGTAGAATTTATTTATAATATAAATCGACGAATTTACATCGGTTATATTTGAACATTGTGATAATTTCATATTTCCCGTTTTCATTGGCGCTGTAATCGTGTTAACTTAAAATACAGGCGAGATGTAGAAAAAATGCATTTTTATGTTATATATTCGAGAAGCTCTAGAATTCTTACTATTTTTGTTACTACTGCTATACAGATTTAGGCAAATTTTGCACAACAGCACTACAAGTGATAGGAATTAAAATAAAAAATATAGACAATATTGTTACTTCTACATTGAAATTTATTTATTTATTCAATTAAACGTGGTCAGACTTCGTCAATAAAAAGAATATGATTTGTAACAATGGTTGAAAATTTAAGTGAAAAATTTACTATATATTTGATTATTTATATCTATTTAAAAATATCATGTGATCAAATTCAATTCAACAAATAATTTTTGAAACAGATGTTGCATCACTGTCCATATTTTTTGATTTTAATTCTTTCACTCTCAGTGCTGCAGTGTAAACCCTGCATAAATCGATACGACAGGATGTGACATTAATAGAAATGGGGTCCTAATGTAGGAGAAAAAAATATATTGCTAGATACATATATCGATGTACGTTGTCTATGGTACATCCATTGTGGTAGATATCCAGTTAGGAAAATTTCCTAAAATGTTTTTCAGAAGTAGAGATATAAAATTCATAACATTTCTAAATTTCAGTGTTACATTACATTTGTATCGCTATTGCTCTTGAATAATGTTTTTCAATATGTACGTATGTATGTTAAATATTTCAACCTTTCGCCATTTTCAGTTCAACGTGCTGTAGTTTACAAAAAGAATTTGTGTTTATTATTAATTAGTTATTGATCCTTCATTAACATATGGAATGTGTATTTAGAATATGAAAACTCAATTTCTTATATTAAAGTCTATGAACAAAAAACGGAGAAAGTAAGTTTATTTTAACTTTTTTGTTATACTTTTACTGTGTACTTTTTGTTGCATCATATTTTTCTAAAATTATAAATAATTTTAATTTTTATATTTATCATATTTTACTTCACTTTTAGTACGTTGTTTTCCATATAAATTTTTACATATAAATATAAATCTTTTTTATATTTCATATAATCAAAATGTTTGAAATAAATTTAAAGAAGATTTGCTGTATATTTTGTGATAACAATGAATCATTATTCTATATCATATAGTTTTAAAATTTAGTACTAAAAAGTCACTGTTCTATATAATATTGTATACTTATCAAAATAGAATAATAAAATTATGACTCGAGACATTGGAATTTTACACTTAAAAAAAGAGATTGACAAAATATTAAAAAATCTTAAATCAAGAGTCTATTAAACATGTAAAAATGTAAATGTTTCATGAATCATGAAGGATTCAATAGTTGATTAAATAAATGGTCTTTATTCCATAATTATTAGTTTTATTTATATAAACATTTTTGGAAAGAAGTTTAGAAGAGTATAATATTCCAAAAATATTTTAAACTTAAGAATAATGAGGTAACATAGATTTATAAAAAATTGATGCATAATGCTACGTTTATTTTAGTTTTTAGGACTATAATATGGTTTAATGCAATTTTTTTTGTAAAAATATAATTATTCCTGTAATAATTATGCGTTTGCTCAAAAGGTTAACATTCAATAATTTTCTTTAATAGTTAACATATTTATTTGTATTTATATAATTTAAATATATAAATGTAAATATATACTCAAGATAATGTTTGCTTGTTGATTTAGGATTATTTAAAGATTAATTGTATTTATTTTTTTTATAAACATATTTTAAACTTCTATATTTTCTAATATGTTATTTTTGGTATCTGTTTCTTTCTCTAAGGTACATATAGCTTTTGTTATGAAATAACTTTTTCTTATATTTTATTTTGTTCCAATAAAATAGTAAATTGATATTATTGTGACCTCTTTGGGTGTTTAGGGAAATAAATCTCTCTCTTTTTTTTAAAGATATTTATTTAATTCACAGATAGACTCAAAGTCATAAAATATTTTTAAAACTAAATGATTTTGATGTATCTATTACAGGTAAGTAATATTATACCACTTTGAAATGAAGCAATAAATTTTATATCTTGTTTCATTTGTATTATTCTTTTGTATTTGAATTGGTAATATGGTTTATAAATTATTTATTCATGTAAAGAATTTGTGCATTGCATGAATTTGTATTCAAATTTATAAATTGTTTATTTGTGTAAAGAATTTTTATAAATTTATAGGTTTGATCCAATAGACACGTTATTAAATGATGAAATGTTAATTTGAAATTTAAAAACTCTACTATAATTCAATTCAATTTCAATAATTTAATATTATACTAGCGTATGTAAGGAAATATGTTTATTTATCTTCTTTTTTGTTGAGTAATATAAACGGTCTTGATATGTAATTTATTAATTATTGAAATTTATCAGATAGCACATGTAAATGTAAATTATTAATTGTGGAATTTGTCAGTTACATATTAATACTGATTATAGGTATAAAATATTAATTTTACAATAATCATTTTAATTATTCAAAGCAAGGATTTTTTACTTTTAAAAATGAACTTGCAATCCATTGTTTTTTTATATTTTTTAATAGGTGGATGCAGCGAACTTTGTAAAATTGGACTGTAGAAATGGTCAGCCAATATTAGATTATGGGTAAGCTAATGTTTATGTTACTTATAGGTAAGTAAAATAAAAATAAGTTTTTCATCAGTATTAAATAAGATAATACTTGTAAAAATTCATAATTATTATAAAATATTGCAAAATAATTTCAGAAATAATTCATGTAAAATAGATATATTCATTTTTGGTGCTTAAAAATTTGGTCTGAAGAAAGTATATAATAAAATAATTGAAAATTTATAGATCAAAGAACTGTACATGGTTGTCATTATGCATTTTGCGACCAATTTATTTAGATGTTCAAATTTTAGATGAATTTTTTATATTTTATTGCATAATTTTATTAATTGTAGAAATTTAGTTGGAAAATTTTTACAAATATCAAAAAACTAATACATAACAGCTGAAGAATAATCATTAGTGATTACAGAATTATTTTTTATATATTAATTTTTTATATATTTGTTATATATTTAAAATTTAAAAAATTTTATTGTACCCTCAACATGCATATTTTTGATAATATGTCATTATATATATTTGTCACAGTGAAATTTTTTATTTGTTACAAAATATATACATACATGAAATATGTATAAAATGTTAATTTCTAACAAATAAAATAAATTATTTTGATATTACTTTTAATAATACAATTACTAATAATAATATAGTATTTGTATAGTACATTTAAAAAATTAAAAATAGTAAATTAATATAGTTAATTTATTTCCTGTTGTATCGAAATTATGTTGAAGAAAATTGGAAATAATAGGAATCGGGGAAATGCGCGTTATAACGAAATTGTATTATATAAAATTATACTATAAGATAGAAAGTCATATGAAAATGGAGATTTTTTCTTTAAAATAAGTAAATAAATAATATCGAATGCATAAAAGAAGGAAATAACAATATTTTTTGTACGTCAGATATTGTTTGTTGAAATACGTGTACATACGTATTTAAAGAATCAAAATTACAATGAACTTATTAATTATTTTCGTTACTGTCATCTGAAATCACTGTTAGTCTAATTCGTCTGCTTTTAACGGACTTGTCACTTGTAAATAGCTTTATTATTAACACTAGTTGTAACCATATAAACATTCGTGCTGAACATGAAATCCATGTTTATTAAGAAATGGTTACATGGAAATAGCGTTATTCGTGTTATATGAGGTTTTCGTACTATGTTATATCGAAATTATACGAAGGTTATACAGCAATGTTATACGTGACCTTTCTGTATTCAGAATACATTTTTAATACTATATTCTAAATAACTTACTAATTTTTTTAAAATTTAACACAAGTTTAATATTACTATTATAATAATTATCACTAGTATAATTATACTATATTATACTATTATAATGGTATTATATAAAAGTATTACTATTATAATAATAATATATATAGGGTGAATCATTAAGAACTATTATCCAAAATAATTCGTCTTTTATTGTTTGTGTAAGAAAATATTTTTATGTTCCATCTGTAATAGTTAGATATTTTTAGTTTTGATTTTTTATGTATTATATTTTTTGAGATATAAAAATGACCATGGACTTCTTTTTAAGATCAATTCTATTCGTTTTTATTAGTCCCTTGCATTATGATTTAAGTCACTATGTGCGTCTACAATCCGCAGATTGTGTTAATCACCTGGATATTAATCTAAAACAGCGCTATATTCATTATTATACAAACAATAAAATCTGATTAATCTTTATAAATATTTTTTTTATAGCATATAGCAATATAAATAGTTTATTAAGCAAGTTTTTCATAACTTTTAAATGTATTGCTATTAACGATTTATCCAATGAGCAGAAATGATTTTTGATCTCGAAAAATAATTTATTTAATAATTTTTTTTTTTGTTAGTAATATTTTATTTTAATTTGTAAAAAGATGTTTATTTTGAATTACCCATGTCTGAAAAATAATGACAAAAAATCATGTTTAATTTATCTTTTTAAAATTAATATGGTTTAGTACTATCTTTTTCATAAAATCATGATAAAAGTTTTGGTAACTTATGTTGCGTTAATTATGCATTTACTCAAAATGTTTGTTTCAAATTCTTTATTAAACATCTATAGGTAAACATAAATGTATATTCAAGATATTCGGGGTTATTTCTAGATTAATTCTATTTATTTCTTTCATAAACAAGTTTTAAAGTTCTACATTGTATTTTGTTTTTAGTATCTGTTTTTTTCTCTAAGAAACATAGTTGGATCTTTTGTCATGAAATAACTTTTCCTTATATTTTATTTTATTAAGATACTAAATTGACATTATTGTAACATCTTTTAAATGTTTAGAGAAATAAATCGCATTTTTTAAATGATTTTTTATAATAAATTAGGGAAATAGTTCCATATTATATCAAAACCATATTATAAGAAAATCATACGAAAATACAGATATTTTTTCATAAAATATATAAATAAATAATACAATCTGAAAGAGGGAAATACAATATGTTTAATGTATTAAAGTATTATTTGATGAGTGAAGCACATTTGTTATTTGGAATCACTCTTTGTTTAATTTTTTTTAATGGATTGAATGTACTCAACAGTTCATCATTAATAGTAATTGCAAGTGTATAATATATACAGCATAGTAGTATATACTATTATATTAATTATAATTGTATAAACATTCGTGCTGTATGTGAAGGTTGTCCATGTTCGTTAAGAAATAATTATATAGAAATTGTGTCGTACGAATATCGTGTTATAGGAGATTTGGCGCACTTTTCACTGTTATACTGTTATTACAATCATGTACCGTGTTGTACAAGGTTTGCTGTATTGTAACACTTTTAATACGATGTCCTAAGTAATTTTCTAATTTTTAAAAATTTCATGATATATTTAATATTACTATTATACAGTAATATATAGTGTGAGTCATTAAGAACTGTTATCTAAAATATTTTTTCTTTTATTAGTATTATATAAGAAAAAAATTCGGATTATGTTTCCATTTCATTTCCATCCATTTGATAGACGATGTATGTAAGTCGAAAAAGACGTGAATTGGAGTATATGGGGTAGAGATGTATGCATATATGTATATACATGTATACATATGTAGGAATCTTATTAAATGATGTTTATTTGGAATTGAATAATGAATAACGATATACACTGAGTTCTTAATTCTCACAATTCTCGATACACTCTGTTTTCTCTCTCGCAACTCTCACTCTGTTCTCTCTTACGTCTCAACTTCTCGATACTCGCTCTCTGACCTTTCTGCACGCACTGCCTTTCTTCTGCACAAAATTCATCACTCGTACACACATACACACATACACGCAAATGCATCTATACTCTTAATCTTAGACGTTAGGCCTGAAGAGCTGGGCATAAACCGTCTCGAGGCCTCAGGCTCCTTTATTGTTTATGTAATACGACTTGGGACACCTGCAGTCGAGCACCATGGAGAGTCTTGGACCCTTTCCCAGAACTGCCTATCCCACACATATTTATGTGTTTATCAGATAAGGTACCTTTTCTTTTAAATATATAAAAATGGTAACGGAGATCATATTTGAAGTTTATGTATTTATAACTAATAAACATAATTACATGAAAAATAATTGTATCCCTTCGATTTCAGTATTCGACGAATATTTTTTGAATGAACTGTTATGTCTCGTTTTTCTTGTAACATTAGAACAACTTTCAATGCACTGGTTCTTGGATTTTTTTCTGTTTCTTTTAATCTTTTTAGTCCTGTGGATACATATGTGTGTATGTACATACATGCGTCCAGCGAGAGCTATTGGTGTGAATTATGAGCGCATATACATATGCGTTCGGCAAAATTTATCAGTATAGACTATAACACTTGTGTTTATATGCGTTTGTCAATTTTTTCGATCTTAAACGTAGTATAATTATGATTATTTTTGTATAAGATGAATATATGTGTATTCCTTAGCAATGGCAATAAACCAAACAAATGATTATCTGTTTCTATTAGTTTTTTTTTTCTCAAGGAATCGTGATTTGAGTCTTAACAAATAAATTATTAATAAACCTAGTAATTCAAAAATTATATTATAAGAAATCATAGAATATTTTGTTGTTTAAAATATAAGCTTAAAGTTTATTGTTTGTTATATTTATTGAGTTTAGTTTTTTTATTTTCAAATTAAAGTATGTTGTAAATTTTACCGTTTTTAGTAAATAATGAATGCTCAGAAATAATGTTTATCCGTTATTTAATTTAGTGTAAAACAATTATCATAGAAACTTATTGTTAGTTACGCCCGATGTATTCAGTCAACAGAGTTCACACTAGCGAAAAAGTATTCCGTTCACAGCGATTGCAATCGCTAGGCACGCGCCATTAACACGGTGTACTTCGGCAGAAAGTATTCCGGGGCTCAAAAGATTAATATGTAGATAACAAAAAATAATAATTGATGATAGTACAAGTTTTTTGCTATTGTTACTTATATGATATAACGTGATATAATGCAATATATTTTTATTTTGTTATTATTGTTTCTTGTACATTTATTGAAAGTATAAAAGTTGAAAATTAAAACTTATTACTGATCGAATCATTTTGTGACCAACTGTACTTAGCAACTCGCGATATATATATGTACGTGTCACTTTGCCATATTCTCTCATCCTGCAGTTTGCAGGTGTGTGGCATTTCCGTATATTATGTTCTTTTATCCTATATCTTCGATAGATTTTTTTGTCCATTTTTATTGTTGATCCATTTCATTGAGAAATGTTCAATATTCTCATCCTAATAATCCTTTGCGAATGAAGCTACCTGTAGCGCGAGCGTTGCTCTGGATGAGAGGTATTGCGCTCATTTTACGTGAGCAAAAAATATGAACACTTGTCTAATGTCTATGTTATAAAACTAAAAACTTTATTCCACAAAGGAAATATGTTTAGTACATTTTATACTGCAGCATTGTATGGTATCGCTCAAAGTAATCTATACGCAAGCCTGGTTTCGCTGAACAGGTATCACAACAATATCGGCTTTTCTGTCTTCCGCCTTTGATTTTTCTCTTATATTAAAGCATACCATGAAATCTTTACTTTTTCCTTTGTTATTGCTTCGAATTATGTGTAAAAGGCCGTTGAGCTTTTTTGTGGTTCCAGAAGTTGATGGATAGAATCCATGTCCCGGAAATTATCAACTAATTGGTTTACTAACTGATGCCTGAATTTCAAACGTGACGAGGGTTGTTGTATCTGGCGAATTTTGTACAAAACGTACAAACATACGTATTTATCGTTCATATTTCCATGTCCCAGAAAAATAGTTTTCGCCATTTTTGTGATTTTCTCATAAAGCTATATGTGGTCATGTAGTGATCGGTCTTATCTACTTCCCCCATATATTTATTATAATTTATTATCACGTTCTGTTTCG
This sequence comes from Tetragonisca angustula, assembly GCA_036937485.2. Lineage (NCBI taxonomy): Eukaryota > Metazoa > Arthropoda > Insecta > Hymenoptera > Apidae > Tetragonisca > Tetragonisca angustula. Next base: position 12,372 of record JAWNGG020000447.1, read on the forward strand.
ATACATTTGATAAGACCCTTTCACGTGATTTTCTTTTAATATCTTTCGTAGGTATGTTGAATCTTCAAAGATATTAACAAGAAGAGGTCACAGCAGTTGGGTCGTTGATTTTAATGAAATTTGGTCTATCGATTCTAAAGCAAATATAATTCAACTGTGTCCAAGCATTTGCGTCAATACTCATTATTTACAGAGATATTTAATGTTGTTATTGTATCCCTTCTATCCATCTATATACTATTCCTGTGAGAGTTGCGAGTAGTAACGCGAAGCTGATGTAGTGGATTCATACCCGAATGTTTCAGGGTTCTCGAATCCCTCGTAGGGAGGAATATTTTTGTATCATCTTTACTTTTGTTTCTCTTTTTTTTATTTTCTTGTTTTTTTATATAGAATACTGTCTTTTACATTTTTATAGTATCCCTAATTGTTAATTTATTTAAAATATCAAAAAATTTCGATATAAAAACGTCAAACATAACAACTTTTATTAGCTAATATTTTGCAAAAGAACATTACAATGTTTAGGATGATAAGCGTCATAAAAGCATGAAAAGTATAAATATACCTCGCAGTATGAACATTTTATAAATGCCATATTTTTACACTGCGTTTCTTACATCGTCTGTGTTATTCGACATTGTGTTTTGCACTGAAATTGTCAATGATACTTTAAATAAATTAATAATTAGGGACATTATAAAAATGTAGAACATAGTATTCTACAGAAAAATAAAAGAAAAAAAAAAGAAAACATAGAGATAATACAAAAATATTCCTCCCCTCCAAGGATTCGAACCTAAAACATCCTGGTATGAACCCATTTTTTGTTTGTTTGTTTGTGACAGTTTATTACAGATAGGATTAATACATGTAGTATAAAATATATAACAGAGTTGACATTAGTAGTACCTACTTAATCTAAGCTTAACCTACTATTTAGGATTATAAAGGCACTTTGGATAGCCCGTGTTCAGGTTTGATGTAATGATTGTTGTATTTGTTTGCAGTTATTAGCTACTGTTGGCTTAGAGTGTAGGAAAACTTAAGCTGTAGAAATAACCTACTTATGTTAATTGCCGAGCCATCTAAGATGTGGCTTCAGGTACTGATTCATACTATGCTTTTGATTAATTACTAATTTACTAAGCTAGTTAATACTTATTCCTTTGGTATTTTAAAAATTTGTAACTTTTATGGTAACTCATACTTGTTATTTGCTGGCATGTTGTTGTATCTGATGTTGGTGATGTTTTCTGTTAGCCTATTGTGTTTTAATTGTTTATGGTAGAATTTTTCTGCTGTTTCCATTATATAATCTCTAATCAGTGGCATGTGAGCTTGTTCGTGTAATTCGGTAATTTTGGCATACCTCCCTTTGTTCAGGGCTAATCTCAAGCATTTGTTTTGGTAGTTTTGCAGGGGTTTTAAATTAGTGTTTGCTGCACCACACCACGCGGGTGCGGCATATGTTATGATCGGACGTAGTATCATTTTGTATATAAAGACTTTATTGTAACTACTAACTGTACAGCTCTTTGCTATGAGTGGGTATAACTGTTTCATGACGCTATAAGTTTTTCTCAGGACTGTTTTGATGTGTATTTTATAGGTGAGTTTACTGTTGAGATTGACTCCCAAGTATTTAACTATTGTTTTGACCTGCTTATGTCGTTATAGACCTTAATTAGCTGGATGATACGAGTATCTTTAGTTTTTCTAGCGAAAACAATTGTTTTTTCTGTGTTAAGCGTAATCTTCCATTTGTCGTAGTAGCGCTGTAGTAAGTCTACATGTACTTGTTTCGCAGCGACTATTGCACTGAAGGAATGAGCATATATTGCCGTGTCGTCTGCGAAGAGGGTGAGGTTCGTCCTTGGAAATTTGATTATATCGTTGATATAAATGTTGAATAATTGTGGTCCAAGAACGGATCCCTGCGGAACCCCGGCTTTAATACTTCTGGGGAGCGATTTGGTATTATTTACTTTTACTCTAAGAGTCCTATTACTGAGATATGAGTATGTGAGTCTTATAATTATGCTAGGATAGGTACTTGAGAACATTTTATAGATTAGTCCGTCAATATCCACACTCTGTCGAATGCTTTTTCTATATCTAAGAGCGCCATCACCGTGACCTTGTTACTGTTGTAGTTTCTTCTAATATCGTTGACTATTCTAACTACCTACTGTACGGTGTTGTGTTTTTTCCTGAAATCAAACTGTTCGTCTATTATCTGTTTCTGTTGTTTTTCGTGTTTCTTGATTCTGATTTAGTATTATTTTTTCTGTGATTTTGTTGAGGCTGGGTAGCTGTCTGATCGGCCTGTAACTAGCGGGTTTTTCGGGATTCTTTCCAGATTTTAGTATTGGTAGGACTATGGCAGTTTTCCAGCACTGTGGGAAGTGGCCAATTCTGATTATTGCATTAATATTATATATGCTATTTGCACTAGCGCTTTTCGGCTGATATTTTTTAGAGCGATATTTTATATAGTATCATCCCCGAGCGCTTTTAACGGGGATGTTTGCATTATTTTCCTGATTTCGGCTAGTGAGGTGGCGGCTTTATTATATTTTTTATTGAATTGCTTGGGTTCGTTAAGGGATATAGTTTTTTACTGTTTTTATTATATCTTGTTGTTCTGGCGTGTTGTTGTCTAGTTCAATATTGTGGACTTTTACATACTGCCTTGCTAGCATTTCTGCTTTGTCTGTGTCCGTTATTGATTCTTGAGCGTTTTCCTCTAGCGTTGGGATGTTTTGGTATTTTCTTTTGAAGATTTTTGTTGCTCTCCATAGTGATTTATCATGGATGTTTAGTTTTGTGAATTTGTTTGTCTAGACCAGGTTTCTGTATTCTCTAATTGTCTTTCTGATCTGGTGGGTTTGTTGGTTGCAGATGTTTATAAAATAAATTCCCAGTCTTTTGCCAGAGTCTTCTGATGCGGTTGCGTTCCTTGATGGCTAAAATCTCGGTTAGCCTTTCTTCTTCTCTTTTTATCTTTACTTTTCTTTTTCTCTTTTTGGTATCATTTCTTCCAAAGAAGTTTGTATATTACTGATGATTTTTTTCTGTTTCTTGTTAAATGTCGTCTATTGAGTGTATTTGGTTGTTTATATGTATTTTCTGATCCAATTCTTGTCTATATTTTACGCAGTCGGCTTTCGTATAGGCGTAGCTTTCTTTTACGGGTAAGCTGTGTTTGTAGCAGTTGCCAATTTTGAACTGTATAGGTTTGTGATCTGAAACTAGTTCGTTTAGCACTTCGGGTCCAATGACATTACTTAAGTTTTTGTTTACTGTCAGGTCTATGGTAGTTGGTGTAGTGCCATTAGCTGGGTAGTGTGTAGGTTCGTCTGGGTACATGATGCTGCAGCAATTTATGAGGTTATAGCGTTATATAGCGTTACTCCGTTGTGATTATTAATATGGCAGTCTCAGGCTTTATGTCTGGAGTTTAGGTCTTCGATAATTATGACCTTGGGGGCCACATTTAGCAGGGTATCTAGATCTTCCGTTTCGATGACGTTCAAAAGTTTGTTGTAGGCTGCTATTATATGGACATTGTTGGCTAGTTTAATGCAGACGTTTTCGATGGTGGTGTTCCCCTTGATTTTTACTACTTTGTACGGAACATTATGCTTAATCAATATTAGAACCCCACCCGCTGCCTTTTGTCTGCTGTATCTTACACAGTTATAATTTTTTATTGTGATTTTGTCTTTATTGCTGAGTTTTGTTTCGCTTATTAGCATTAGGTCGACTTCAGTCCTATTCAAAAATTCGTTAAGATCGTTCAGTTTGTTCCTGATACCGTTTGCATTCCAGCTGCATACTATTAGATTAGTTAGCGCCATTATTGAGTTGGGTTATAGAATGTTTGAAATTTATCCATAGGTGACTTACATTTGGTTAGTTGGAGATTTAGTTCCCTGACTAATTCTAGCATCTGCCGGACGTCTATTAGGTTCCTTAAGGTTGCCATTTCTTGTGATAGTGCCTGTAGGTCGCTCACTTGGTTATTTTGACTAGTGTGCTGCCTGATAAGGTTGTTACTGTTTAGTAGTGCTTCCTTGTATGTAAGGTTAGGTTGGGCTCTGGCATGAGACAACATCTCTCTGCTTGAGTCTTGACTTCTTCATCTCGTGTTGTATCTGCCTTTATTTAGTGACGGGAAATTCGCTTTGTTGTTTGTCGGATTGGCTGCTGACGTTGGAGCTGTAATCGATGTTGGGGCGCTCCTCTCGTGGCTGTCATTTTCTTATTTTTGTTTATCCATTCTAGTCGTTGTATGTATGCTGGACATTTAGTAGAATTCGCTGGGTAATCATTCCCACAGGGCATGTAGGTGGTGCATTCCTATCTTTGGTGCACTCGTTGCTTAGGTGGTTACTTGCACATTTGAGGCATTTGAGGGTTTGACGTGGCAATTCGAGGTAGCATGTCCCCATTCCTGTCATCGGTGGCACTGCGTTAATGCTGTTTTATTAATTTTTATCTTTCCCACGTTACTCGCCATATGACAGGGATTTTATTTTTTGATTTAGTGTTTTGATGCTGACGTTATCTTTTATTATAATCATATAGAGCGGTTTGGTAGTGCCCTTCATAGGGTTGTATTTGAGTGCTTCGATGCCTAACTCCTGGAGTTCCTGGGTGATGTCCCTTGTTACTAGATCCGACGGGAGTTCACGGAGTACGAAGACCCTAGTTTTGTCTTTTCTGTTGGTGTAGGTGTGATATTTTGTGTTTTTGCCTAGATTCCTGATTAGTTCTTGTAGTCGCTGATTGTAGATGTATGTATGCTAAATCTGTTGACCGCGTATCTGATGAAAAATTTTTCCTTTACGTACCTTTTGATTTTTGCTATTAATTCGGCATGTGAGTTAGTATTGCCATAGATTACTATTGGGGGTGGTTTTTCCTTCTTTGTTGTTGGTTCTTCTTGTTTGGGTTCGTCATTTTCCAAGTCCATTACCTGTTCGGGTTCATCTTCGTTAAGAACTGCGAATCTGTTTTTCAGCTTTGTGCTTGCTGTTTGGGTTTTGTTCATTTTTTTGTTTGATGGAATTAGGTTTTGGTGAAATAAACACGTGTCCAGTTAACAGTGAGAAAAATATATATTTATTTCGAGACTATACGTGGAACGTCTTTTGAAGTTGTTCGGTCCAAACAAGAAATGCGAGTGACCACGTGGAGTAGCAACAGGGAAGATACCCTGATAGTACCGCCACAGCGGAACAACAGTAAAAAACAGAAACAGTAAAATATAAAGTGGCGACATCCCTGAGCTCGTTAAGGTCAGCAATCGTTGACCACCAACATTGTTGTCTCTTTCGATAGGCATTCCTTTCCTTTTGTTCTTATTATTATTGGTAGCTGAGATTAGTGTACTGAATGAGCTATGATGCCCGTCTGTTTTCTCCTGGCCACATGGTGGGCATTCATTATTGAAGTTATCCCTCTCTGTCAGTTTGTTATCTAGGTCTGTAGTTGTTGTTGTTGTCGCTTAGGCCAGCGTTATGAGTTATTTATTAAGTAAGTTATTGTATGTGTTCATTTAGGATTCTCTTTTTAACTATTATATCACTGAGTTATGCTTGAACATGGACGAGTTCGCGTCGGATAAGCAGACCGGACGAGCGGACGAGAACCGGACGAGAACGAATATTCAATGCGGTATGGACGTTGGTTGAAAATGCTACATTTTTGTCTGAGTTTTATGGATCTTTATTTTAATTTAATATCGTATAATGAAACTTATCATGATTAATTGCCAACTAACAAAAAAAAAATTGCTATGATTGATTACCAACCAACTAAAGATACAAAAAATAGTGACGCCGATGTAACCGCTCGATAGGAGCTCCAAGATCTGACTCGGTATGAACCCACTACATCATCAGCTTCGTTACTGCGTTGCTTGCTATAACTTTAAGAAAAGAAGTATATGTTGCTGTGATGGAAAATTAAAACATTAAATATCTCTGTAAGTAATGAGTATTGACGCAAATGCTTGGACATAGTTAAATTACATTTGCTTTAGAATCGATAGACCAAATTTCATTAAAATCGACAACCCAACTGCTGTGACCTCTCCTTATAAGTATTGTTACGATTCGTTTGTCCCTCTAAGCTAGTAACAGTTTGTGGTTGCGCTTGTAAGCAACCGAAGCAAGCGATTGAATCTTCGTTTAGGAAGATCACGACTTTTATTTCGTTTGGAATGTACTTTCTATTTGTTTGTATGGTTCCAATCAAATAATATTTCATTTGCATCTGTCAACATTATGCTTGTAAAATATCGATTTGTGAAAATATGGTGTCCTGTATCTTCAGAGTTTGATTTCAACAGGTTTGCTTATGGTATTGGAAGACCAGATCTGATTAATTTTTCTGTCGTGAAACTGCCATAATATGGTAAAAAGCTCTATACATGTATAACCAACAATCTCTGCCAGAATATAAATTCTGATACCCCACTTCGTCGGTTTTTTTAGATTATATATGATATATGTGACTTTTCCTTTGAACTTACTATTGCTTCATCTACAATTCCTTGCCGGATACACAATTTTCCCTGCATTTCCTACCGATATATTTGAGATGGTTACTAATTTTCGAACTTTTATTCTTATGTCCTGTGCATCCTATTGATTAACATGCAGCATCGAAAATAATATATAAAAGTTGGTCTCTCCTGAATACTTTGGTAAAATAAAGGATTCCAGAATTATGCTCTCTGGACCAATATTCTTTGAAATTTGGAAGTGGTATTGTTCCCATGTTTACTATTATGCCGAGCTATTAGTCTATGTATTCCAAGTAAAACGTTTCAAAAACTGCTTTTGCTATTTATCGCATGCATAATGATCAGTCTCTTCGACTGATTTATCTATCATTGGTAGAATAAAAAATAATTTGAAAATAATCAATGGGCTTTATACAGTTTAATCTACCTGTGGACCAAGAGTTCTTGATCTGGATGTAAAGTGTATCTTTTGTGGGTTTTGATCTTGAATTGTAACGTTCGTCCATATCAGAATTTTCATTACTTTTCTCAAGATTTTGTTTTTCATCTTCATTGTTACTAGATACATTGAAACTATGAATTTATTTTTAACAACATATATATCACTTTCATTATCCGAAGCATTTTCATGGTCATCTGTTATGTCTGATTCAGAAAAAAAAAATTCGTCATTGCTGCTGTCAATATTAGTAATGTTTTTTCTATATCTTTCAGACATTGTATATAAAAATATAAAATTCTTAAATATAAAAAGACTATGTACACAGATAAATTCTTATACGTGTTAGATGGTCTGTTAGCTTCAGTAAAAGACTGATAGCTGAAAAAGATACGTGCGCTAAGGTACTCATGATCGAATGTTTATAAAACTCAAATTTATTTCTAAAGGAACATACTAAGAAGACTTGAAATTTTTACCAATCTTCTGACTCAATGTATATATTATAAGTGTATTACAATAAATACGCATGGGCAGCTACATATATGCTGACGCGCGTCCGCAATGATAAAAAAACTTAAGCAGCTCTTTGCTGACACGCGTTGTGCTTATCTTCGCAGCCAAGTTAGAATAGGCAACAACAGTCGCTTGCATCTCTAGCAAATTCTCCTACAGGATTTTACACTCAATTTCCTCGCTGTATTCTACAGTCTTTTTGAACGTGCTAATCACATTCTTTTTAATATCCATAGGATTTACATTGCTTATTTGTGCCTCCACAGTTGGTTTTAAGCATTGTCTTTCCAGAATATAATATTACTAATAAAAAGCTACATCATTGTTACAATATATTATCTCGTTAGAGATTCATGCAATGTACATAAGTGAACTATGTGCGGATTAATTTATAAGATTTACAGATCATTATTTAATTACATATCAGATTTTAATTTACAAGCTCATATGGCGACATAATTATTGATATATTTAAAAGAAATAATACTGAGATTAATAGGATTAATAAGAGAAGAGGATGCACACACAATTTGATACTAATTTGCAAATGTAATTGAAATTCCAATGTAAACAAAAATTTGATGACGATGAAAATTCTGATACAAATATTTCTTAAAATTTATTTGTGTTATTACAGTTTATTTTTTTTTATGACACAAATAGAAAAATAATTTTGTAGAAACCACTAATAAAGAAATTACATAATGCAAAATAAAATAGACGCATCTATAAACAAGAGTATAATAATGTAAGGCAAGAATGTTTCTATGAAACATTCAATGATATCAATGAGTAATTTCGAAATGTGTAACGCTAGTGATATAGTATTTGGAATGAGATGCTGATTTGCAGACAAACTTCAGTAATTGACAAAATCATAGAAGTGAACTAAGATTTATATCGTCAATTTTACATAAGGATATGATTATTTGAAAGCTATCTTATAAATTACCTGTTAAAAAATGGCAGCTCAAAAATGGACTAAGAGAAACAGATTTTGTAAAAAAAAGAAAATTATTTTTTTAGAAAGAAGTATAGTTTTTAGTACTTTAGGGCGCTTTATTTAATAATGCAGTTCAAGAAGTTAGAACAAGCAGTTCCTGTTAATCGTGAAGGTAAAAGGAATAATACTATCAAATGATCGTCAATAATACCGGCTTATACATTGTTATTAAATTGTGTCTGATGTTTGATTTGAATAATATCATGAGGATTTTCCTCGTCCTAGTAATATGTATTACGAAAATTAATTGCTCTATTTCTCGTAAAACTAGTCTTATTTGTAAACAGTACCATATGTAGAAAATACTGCTCATTGATATATATATTCTATTCAACCATCTGTACAGAACTTCTCATAATACGTAATCGTTTTCGGATAAATTTTGCACTCTTTGTGGTAAGGATGAAGTTCCGGCTTTTGTAAAATTTTCAGTGCCACTGTCATGCCTGCTTTTTCTGTTTCTCTCACACTACAGAATTAGAAAAAATATTCGAAACTTCTTTCTGTCTAACATCTCTATCACTAATAATAGTATTATTATTGTTTATTACATTTCTCAAAAAGTACCAGTTTGGTAAATACGTTCATACATCCTTTGAAACGTTTTCCTCTCGAGCAAAGAGTGATTCAGAAGTCATTCTGCATGCAGTAGTCTGCTTTTGACAGCATTGCATTCTTGGTAGTCCATTCATAAAGTATGTTAGCCATTTCAGTGTTGAAATATTTCATTTTTGGTATTAATACTCGTTAATTACTACTATTAATTCACAAGAGTGAATATTGCTTTGAATATTTTCCTTCACTGAACCTAATTTTTATTTTGTTCTGTTCATAATACGATATCTAATATTTAAAAATTTGCGTAATCTGTTGATTCCAGATATGCAGGCAATATCTAACTCCGTTGGATTAATCTACGGGTAGAATTGATTGTTACAAAACAAAGCGAATTGTAACTCTGCAACAAAAACAGACAGAAGGTGTATTTATATGAACATTTTTGCTTATTTTAATGTGCTGAATTCAGCCTTGCTCATTTTTCCACATGCTACAGAACACCTCATATTTTTGTAGCTAATATTGAGATTGTATTGAACATTTAGAATATTATTTACACATGTATTTTTCTTAAGCCGTTGTTGAATTGCTATGGACGTTAAATGTACGCGTAAGCATGTAGCAACTTTTGCATTAATTTTGAGTGACAATAAGGATATGTTAATTCTGAAGGGGTTTGGAGGTATGTTATGGTATTTACATATCTACATTTTTATTTACAATTATGGCGAGGATGGTGGAAGGATGTAGGACTTGGGTAAGGTCTCACAGTTGCTGCCTAGACTCATCAGTGAGGGCATGCCATCAGTGAGATGGCAGCGATCTCTTACTCCAGACGCTTGTTGTCATAACCACTCGACGGTCACCCATCCTAGCGGTGTTCCGCACTTTGTTTTGCTAAACCTTTTCGGCGAGCGGTTTCGTTCCATTTTCGTCTACCGTGTACCCCAGAAATCTTATTTCGTAATTTTTTGCAAATACGCACTTAGTCGGATTGACTACCATGCCGTACTGATCAAGCCGTGCAAACAGCTGTTCCAGGTGTTAGCGATGTTCTTTCTCGTCTTGGGAGGCGAATAGAATATCGTCTAGATACGCGTAACAAAAATTAAGCCCCCTTAAGACGGATCGATGAATCTCTGGAAAGTCTGCGCGGCATTGCTTAATCCGAACGGCATTACGGTGTATTCGTACAAACCGAAGGGTGTTGTGATCGCGGTTTTCGGTACGTCCCCAGGATAGACCGGTATCTGGTAGTAAGTGCGCACCAGGTCGATGGTCGAGAATATTTTCTTCCCGGAGAGCATTCGCGAAAAGTCCTCGATATGCGGTATTGAATATCGATCGGGTATTGTACGTGCATTTAACGCGCGATAGTCGCCGCAGGGTCGCCATCCGTGATCATTCTTTGGAACCATGTGTAGAGCGGAAGCCCACTGGCTCTTGGAAGAGCGGATGTGTCCCTGGCTCATTAATTCGCTAAATTCCGTATTCGCGATCTTATACATGTCAGTACTTAACCTACGCGGTCTACAATGAATCGGCGGACCGGGCGTAGTATTTATATGATGGACGACATCGTGCTTTACCTTGTATGGCATCGCTGTCGGTCTCGTGAGGTCTGGATACTTAGCGAGAAGCTGGTGGTACGGTGAGTCGCTCACTGTAGTCCTCACTGAATCTGGCTCTCCGGCGGCGATCCTTCCGGTTGAAATCAGCGATGTCCAGTAATTGGCGGCGTCGGAGGTCGACGAGCAGTTCAAAGTGGTTCAGGAGATCCGCTCCAATGATGGGTTTCGCCACGTCGGCGATGATGAATTTTCACGTGAACGCTCGTCGAAGTCCAAAGTCGAGTCGTAGGGTTTTGATTCTATAGGTGCCTATGGTCGTCCCATTTGCCGCGTACATCTCATATGCCGACCTCTCAGTTCGGCCTTTGATATACGTGCGCGGTAGCATGCACAGGTCCGACCCGGTATCGACTAAAAACTCCATCTTCGTCACACGATCGAAGGGGCCGCTCGTCCTTGGCCCATCACTATTTGCCGCTTTTAGTGTCGGGACTACCCATTTCCCGACTGGAAATTCCATGGGGGCTTGCATTTTGTCGATCGGTCGCCAAAGGTTTGGTGGTACCAACAGTGGTTGCTCACTGCTGGCGACTTCAACCTTCTTCGTTGCCGGCTCTTCGATCTGGCTCTCGCTGTCTGCCGTACCGAGGTTCGGGCGAACGCCTTCATAAGCTCCGTCATCTGGCTGCGGAGTTGTCGCCACTCCTGACGCATCTTGTCCTTTTCCGGGTCCCTGGAGGTGGTAACGATTTGCAGCACGTTCTCCTGGGCCCGATCGGTGTTCGCGCAGAGGGCCACGGCTTTCGGCATTGTATTACCTATTTACCTTGTCTACCGCGGCGGCTAACTGATCTAACGGGACATCTAGCGCTTGTCCGGACTGTCCGGACTGCCTGTGGTAGACGGCTCAACTACATGGTTTTGAGAAATTCATCGGTCACGGACTCGCTTGCCAACGTCCGCATATGACGAAGAAAGTGCGACGGCGTTCTGTCGCCAATTTCTTCACGCTCGAATAATCGTTGCATTTGATTGCTGCGCGTCGCGCTGAGGCGGCGGACCATCTCCGTCCTCAGCGTCTCGCAACGGCCTTTTTCGGGCGGATTGCTGATTAAATCGGCGATTTCGCCCGCGTTCGTGGCGTCAATATGCGCGAGCGTGAAACTTTGATTGGTCGGACGTCACGTCGTTAGCTTCGAAGTGGATGTCTAGCTGTTTAAACCAGAAATCAGGTTTTTTCAGCCAGAATAATGGTGCCCGAATATGCAGATCTCTAGCAGGCCCCGCGTTTGTCGGTTCTGCGGCGGTGGCGGCGCGCGTTGCACTTCTGTTTCCCATTTCGTGTCTTTTAAATCGAACGCACTACTCACTAATCACGTCGGGGTCACCAATTTTGGGGATGTTTGGTTGTGAGGATAGTGGTTGGTATGATTCAAGTAGATGGTATATGTATATTTATTCGGTCAGACATACACCAAGACGCGAAGGACGCGGAAAACGCGGCGAACATATAGCTACTGGCTGATGCCCACGTCGCGAGTCTATCTGTGCGTCGCTTATCCGAATTTTTACTTGAACTTAAAACTTGAACTTTCACGGCCAACTCAAAACTGGAACTCGTTGCTTTTCTCGCTACGAGGAAAACTAGGTCTCCGTTTCGGACATCCCTAATTGGCCGAATCGTTTTCGAGCTTTAGCCAATTAGGTTGTCACGAATTGCGCCGCCTACTCCTGGCGTTCGTGACGCGCTTTTTCCGAGAGTGGGACTGCAATTTTGCCGGGGCCGATTTCCCAGAATTGTGGCGGTGTAGCAGGGTTTTCTCTGGGCCTCACTTTCTCCAAGTGTTTTTCCAGATGCCGATCTGGGTGGCCCTTAGAAATCCTAGAGTTTACGACGCTTCGCAGAGATGCTATTCTGGCCGAATTTCTAAAAACTATAAGTACGGACGTCTGGTCTTACGCACTGTAAAAACTAAACTTGGCCTTCGCAATTCAATAGCGTAGGCGACACGTGAGTTGTAAATTCTCCTAACTTCTTGTCAGAGAACTTCTGCTAGCCGCTACAATTGGAGTATTTAGATCAATAACTCGATCTGTTGCCGCACTAGTCAAGCTCGCGCTCTGCCAGAGCTTTTTCTCTCTCTGATAGCTCTAGTTGTCGATGCATATACTCGATCTCGCTCTCAGATGCGTTGGATTCTTCTTCGCGAACTTCTCTGCTTCTCATCCATTCACCGGATGGATCCGCTTCATTCAATCGTGTGGTTAACTTCGATTTCGTGCCTGAAAACGGCAGTTCTCTCTCTTTCAATTTTTCCCTCAGTTTCGCTAGCGAAAACTCGTGGGTGGGTTTCGTTACCGAATTCATCGTTACTCTTTTTTTAACTGCACTATCTTTAAATGTCACAATTTTCTTCTTTAATTCACTGTTTCGTCGCACTGATATGACTCTGTGTCAGTAAAATCCCGGCTGAGCCCCCAATTTGTAGGACTCTTGTACTGAGATTCCAATTTATAGGAATTTTATGAAAAGAATTTTTATTTATTTTTGTGAATTTGAATAAAGAAAATTGATTTATTAATGTTAATTATAAATAACTTTTCACGCTAGGTTCTTAATTCTCACGACTCTCAATACACTCTGCTCTCTTTCTCGCAACTCTCTAGATCACTCTGTTCTCTTTCACGTCTCGACACTCATCCTTTGACTTCTCGACTTCATCTACCCGAAATTCACACACACATCTGCCCTTTCCCAGAACTGCCCCCCCTCCCCCTCACACACAGAGGATGTCCCACGTGACTGTCGCCACGATTTTTCGAGCACTTCCGACAGTCGGACAAAGAAATGTTTAAAACAAAAGTTAATCAGTTCTTGATCAGCTACAAATTGTAATATAAAAAATTTTCGAAAAAATTTTTTATTTCAAAAAATCAAGATTACCGTTATTTTTTTAAATGGCATTGTATATTTTTTACTTCATATTATTGTAGCTCGTTTCAAAACGAATTCAACGACTAGTTGTACCATGACCTCGACATAAAAAAAGTAAAATGAATTGAAATGTTTTCGTTGAAAATTGTTTTATTGTACTTTCCGTGTTCGAACTTGTTACTTACGGTTTGAATTATAATAAATGTTCGAATTGTAGTCCGTTTTGCTGTATGCATAACTCTACTCTGCGTAAGAGATTTGTATTTACTGCTTCTAGAATGCTCTCGTGACGAATTTCTGTGCATGCTGTGCGGATTCGCTGCTTTAGGTATTCCACATTTCGAATTAGTACAGCATAAACTACAGGTTGTATATGATCCCAGATAGAAAAAAGTCTAATGGGTACAAATCAGGGGAACGTGGAGGCCAAAGAATTGGTCCGTCAGTACCAATCCAACATTCTCCAAACTTTGAATTTAAATACTCTCTGACAATCCGTGTGTTATGAGGTGGGCATCCATCTTGCTGGAAATAAATCGTATGTTCCACAACATTATTTGGGATATTTTGTAGTAGTAGTAGTAGTAGTAGTAGTAGTAATAAACTTTATTTCAGTATCAGAGCCATGAAATGTGGACTTGGTGTACATATTTTCCTCTTTTCTCACTCACTCGTTTCTCTCGCTCATTCCAATACTGATTTAAAAACTATATTACTTTAACCATTTAAACTTGCAAACATTAGACATCTGTAAATCTATTTTCTATTTTCTTATCTATTTACTTTTGTTTTAATTTATCCTGATTTCCTTTTGCACCCTCTTCTTTGGTACATATCTTTTTATTGCCTTCTCTCTTTTGCCACTTCCCTCTTTTTCCTTACCATCTCCAGTCATCTTTCTACTTTCTCATCTCTCCTGCCGCTAACCACATCCTCTTCCTCTACTCCTCCCTTACTCTCTCTACAGTCTCTCACCAGGTGTTCGATTGTTCCTAGTGCCTCATTGCACAAGTCGTACTTGCTCTTCTCTTCTTCTTCCCAGTACCTGTTCCCCCTTTCCATATTTCCGCAACTTGCTTGTGCCATCAACTTTTGGCTGTCTTCTTTTCCCGCCTTGCCCAAGTACTCTGGAAGCCCTACTGTCGTTATGTACTTATACTTTTTATTATATCGGAATTTCTGAATTTTGTTGTACTGTATTTGTCCTTGTCTTTCTATGTCGTATCTTCTTAATTTCTCGGCTATACCTTTCCCTCTTATTTTTTCCTGCTCCAACCCCAACATGCTTATTCCATTCTTTTTTAGATATTCTTCTTTTTCTTTCCCACTCTTTGTCTTCTGTTTCCCTTCTTCCGTTTCTTTCAGACATTCCTTCACTAATAGTCTTCCTGTCCTTTCCTTTATTTTCTCTTCAAACATTAAGGCTCTATATCCCGCTACCACCCTTACTTTTGTTATTTTCGTTTCCTCCAAAACAATGTATTTTGGTGTTCTGATGTCCAGTCTCTAATGTCCATTTAATATACTTTACGTTTGGTTTTTCAATATCTGCTCTGTGTTGGAATCCCCATAATTCCGCACTATATAGCAGAACTTCCAACACCAGGCTTTCAAATAGAAACATTCGCATCTTATAGTCTGCCTTAAATTTTCATTCCCCTATTCCCCAGACTTGATTCAAAACGACACTTTCCCTCTTTAACCTCTCTTTAACATGTCTTGTCATGTTCCCATTTCTTTTGAATACTATCCCTAGGTAGCTAAACTCTTTGACCAACTCTAGCTCTTCCCCTTTCTATTTCCATCCCTATTTCTGCCTTCTGTTTCTTCCTTTCCTGAATATCATTATTTTTGATTTTTTCACATTCAGTGTTGAATCCTTTCTGTCTAGATACCTTTCTAATATCTTCATTGACCTTCTCAGCTCCTCCTCGCTAGTTGCCAGTACAGCTACATCGTCCGCGTACGCTAGGGAGTAAAATCTGTGCTACTGCGACCCCTCCTCCTATTTGACCCTTGCCCAGTTTTTTTTCCATTTCCGCTATATATATTGTAAACAAAGTTGGACTGAACGGGCAACCTTGTCTCAATCCGATTTCTGCCCAGAATTCTTCTGATTCATTCTCCCCTGCTCTTACCACATTCCTTGCTTTTTCATACACTTCCTTTATCCTCTCTATCAGGCCTTTCTCTATTTTGTAGTTCTCCATACTTCTCCATAGTTTGTCTCGCTTTACTGTGTCGAATGCCGCTTTCAGGTCGACAAACATTGCATATGTCTTTCCCCTCCGCTTTTGCATTTTTCTCTTTACTACATGTTGCAGGATATAGGGACATTGCCTATCGTGCCCCTGTCTTTTCGGAAACCCGCAGAGAATTCTCTCTGCTTCCAACTGACTTCGTGACCTTTCGTTCAGCACTGCCGCGTATATCTTATATGCAATGCTGAGTAGATTTATTCCTCTATAGTTTCCTGGTTCTTCTGGGTCTCCTTTTTTGTGTAGTACTGTCACTACTGCCTTTCTTCAATCATCTGAGAATCCTTTACCCTTCTAGACCTTCCTTACTACTTCCTTCAGTGTTCCTCTCGTATTCCCTTGACTGTACTGCCATGCCTCATTTGGGATCCCATCTCCGCCCCTCTGGTACCTTTTTTTTCTTAGTCTTTTTATTTGTCTCTCTATCTCTTCCTCTGTCAGCTCTGTTATGTTATCCTCTGTGTCAACCATCTCTTCTCCCCTTCTATCCTTATCTTTCATCCGCTTTTCCTAGCAAGTTTTTGAAATGTTCCTTCCATGTTTCTATTTTAATTTTATTGCTGCTACTTGTCTTCTTTTTTCTTTATTTATGTACTCCCAAATACGTACCGCCTCTCGTTTTTTGCTCTCTTTATTGCTTCCTCCTCTTCTTGCTTCTTGCGTTTCTCCTTGCACTCGCACAGACTTCTGAACTCCGCTTTCTATTTTGAGTAGTCTTCTTTCTTTACTTTTCCCTATTTCCAACTCTTGTAGCATCTCATCACTTTCCTCTTTTCTCTGGTGCATTCTCTATCCCACCAATATTTCTGTCCAGGCTTCCGTTTCCGCAATACTATTTTCTTTGTCTTCATCGCTTCTTTTACCGCCGTTTTTAGATTTTCCCAATTCTTGCCTACTTCCTCATCTTCCTCGAAACTCTTGTCTTTCGTTACTTCCTTGTACTTCTCTATACTTCCAGCATTTTTCCTTCTTTTCTTGATCCTCCTCTGCTTCTAAACTGTTTCCACCGCAGATCTTTATTGTCACACACAAGGGTTGGTGATCAGAGTCTATCCTGCCTCCTATATAGAACTTTTCTATCATGTCCAGACAGTATTGTTGGTCATAACGGAATTAATGACAGTGGCTGCGCGCTTCTCTACATAGGTGAATTCTCCCGTTTCATCTCCTTTCACGTTTCCGTTGAGGATGTGCCATCCTCTTCTGCTAGTTTCAACATTTTTTTCCCTTCCTCGTTGGTTACACTGTCCTTTGAATTCCTCTTCTCTCTCTCTTCCATGAGCTCTGCATTGTAGTTTACCCTACCGAGCCTTTCTACGTCCTGTCTTTCCCTCGAAGGCAGGAGAAAGTGTCCTTAGACGAGAATATGACAGGACATCCGGCAATTCTCGGCAGGGCCAAGGTTTTCCTAGCACTAGCCTAGACTGTCCGTCTCGGAGTGTCCTGTTCTGCTCCAGAACAGCATATATTTTATATGTTGTACTGAGCAATGTCACATCTCTATAGTTTTCTGCCGGTCCCCTTTTCTATATATATGGGTGAAATTATTCCTACTCTCCATTCCTCCGGCACCCCTTCTCCTTCCCAAACCTTTTTGACTAGCTCCATCATTTTTTGCTTCGTCTTCTCTTTCATGTATTTCCATGCTTCGCTCGGGATATTATTTTCCTCCGTTGCTTTTCCCTTTTTTAGTTTCATCACTTGCTTTTCTATCTCTTCTGTCCTAAGTCCTTCTGTCTCCTTCTCTCCTTCTGTCTCCCCTTATCTCTTTCTTTTCCTTTTTGCTTTCCGATCCATTTAAAAGTTCCATAAAGTGCTTTCTCCATTATTCGATTTTAATTTTTTCGCTGACTGGCGTTCTTTCCTTTCTTCCTCTATTGATGTAGTCCCAGATTTGCTTTTCTGACTTCGCTCTCTTGATTTCTTCTAATTTTTTCTCTGTTTTCTCTCTTTGTTTCCTTTCGCACATTCCTCTGAACTCCGCTCTCATATATATTTCTTTATCCCCTTTACCCTCTTTCCATTTCTTAAGTAGCCTTTTTACTCTCCTCTTCTTCCTGCTGCATTCTTTATCCCACCATCTCTTATATCCTGTACCTCTGTTTCTCTTTCTCCATCTCTTTTTTCAACCGCCTCTTTTATTTCTCTCCATCTTCCTTCCACAGATTCTTGTTTATATTCCTTCCTGCTTGTTATCTCCTCGTATTTTCTTATGCTTTCCTCATTCCATTTTATTCTTTCTTTCACCCCCTTTCCCTCCTTCCCTTTCTGTTTTTTTATCTTGTATCCTAATTTGCTATATAGTGACATATGATCTGATTCTATTCTTTCTATTCACTCTGAACTCCTCTATTTTGTCTATTCCGTGTTTACTATACTATTATATATGTAATCGAGTACCGTGTGCCCCATGCTGCCCACGAACGTGTACTCTCCTTTTTCATCTCTTTCCGTTAAGTATGTGCCATCCGTTCTCCTCTACTGCCTTTATCAGCTGTTACCTCCCCCCCCTGTATTGCTCCTCTTGTCTCTTGATACCCTTCTCTCTTCTTTACCGTCGTACATTCCACTCTTCTCTCCCGTCCTTGCATTGAAATCCCCTCTTATCATTATTTTGATTCTTCCCTTTTTCTCCAGATCTATTTGTTCCATCATTTCTTGTATTTTTCCCTTACAATGAACTGTCCAAATCAGCCATGTGTCTGTTCCCAGTCTTATTCTCTTCCCCATTGCTCCGCTTATTCGTTTCTTCTTTCATTGCCTCCTCTATTTCCTCTTTCACTCCGATTATAATCCCTCCACTCGCTTTTCCTTTTATCTTTTCTTTCTGTACGTACTGGCATTCCCATGTGTAACCTTTCGGTAGTCTTTTCTTCATCCTTTCCCATGCCCTTTCTTCCACCCACGTTTCAGATAGTCCTATATAGTCGAATTTTTCTATAAATTCCCAGAAGTCTTTTTCTTTTTTACCCAATCCTCTCACATTCCAGAACAACACACAACTAACCTAACCCAAACCCTGCCTCATCTCAGTTCTCCTTCGTCCTTTCTTCTCCTTCCAAGCATTCCTCCCACTCGTTCCATTTATACTATTTTTGTTCCCTTAGGTTCAAACACACTCAAACATCTTAGGTTTGAACCTTAAGAGTTCCTTATAGCAAGAGTTTTATTCCTATTACAGCCAGCTACCAGATGTGACGACCATCGATAGGTCATAAACAACTACGAAGAACAAGGATACACCGACATACCTTTTTTGAATAACTTTCCCCTTTAAGCATTTTCAGTATAGCCATTTCTTCATCCTTTCCTTATAGTTGCTAAAACACACCCCCAACAGTAATAGCCAATAGGCATACCTTTTTTTCTGGAAACACTCAACGACAAACAAGAAAATATAGCCTCAAGTTTATATTGTTTCTACTCGATAGTCTGCTTCAGACAGTATTCGAACAAAGTACACACTCTATCCACTCAGCAACAGTTATCATTGTTATTTTCACTGTTTTTGTTTGTTATTATTTTGTTATTGTTTTATTTGTTTTTATTTGTTATTTGTTTGGCATGTTCGCACAACAAGCAAACGAACTTTCTGCCTTTTCTCTCGTGGAAGATTATCACAACGATGTTGAATAAATATTATTTTTTTTATACCACCACAATGCTGTTATATATTATATTTTCTTATATGTACATCTAAAATGCGAATATTACATAATACGCACGTATAGCGATGAATGTTCAACCCTCAGCGTATTAGTATTCGTGAGGACCTCGAGTTTCGAGCGACCGTCAACGTGTTTGTACATATACGTGAGCTCGAGCCTCGAGCAATCGTGAATGCGTCTACATTAGTGGAATATCCGTGTGAGTCAGAAATGACTCCAGCACAGGACTGCGTGCTTCAGTGCTCGGAGGATTAACAGTATGTATATTATGTATATCAGAGAGTTGATCTTTTTTTATGCAAAGTTTGTTGACAGTGGAGACTACCGCAACTATACTTTGACATTTCTTCTAGTGTTAATTTACAGAGATTTTCAGATTGAAGATAATGCTGCTTTGCCGTTTCAAACGCTTGGTGCAGATGTGTGAAATTTATGTAGCTGAGTAATGTTCATTTACTGTTAGCGATATTTGCTTCGCTCATTTTATTATAGAATATATCGCTTGATTGATTAAATGGAGTATTGATATAAGTATAGGATACCATAGGAGAAGAGTAAGGAACATATAGTTGAAAATTTAATGAGCGACATCTGAAACAAAATGTTTCAATAAATTAGTATCATATCTTTTCCTTCGCGTGCCTACTTGGATTTCTACAGTTTTATTCGGAAATATTTTTGTTATTTTATAGGGCCCCTTGAAGTTTGGGCATAGTTTCTTGAATAAATTTACTTTCCTTTGTTTATTGTAAATGTATATTGAGTTGAATTCTTTAGGGTGGGTTTTTTTATCGTAATGTTCTTTGCTCTTGGTTTTTGTGTTGATTATGTGTTCACGTGCAATTTTGAATGATGTATTCAGTCTATATTTTAGGGAATTAATATAGTCTTCGTAAGTTTAATGAAATTTAGGTTCTTGAGTGATTGATGACGGTAAATATGTTTTGGAACCAAATAGTAATTCGTATGGTGTAAAATTGGTAATTTTATGGATTGAGGTGTTATAACTGAATGACTTGGCAAAAGGTAAATATTCGTTCCAGTCTGTTTGGTCTGATTTTACGTAGTGTTTAAGGTAATTCTTTAGGGTTAGGTGCGGTGATTCGAGAGCGCCATTTATTTTTGGGTGATATGGTGTAGTCGATATGTATTTGGTTTTGAATAATTTGGTTAAATCCTTGACTAACTGAGACATGAAGTCAGCACCTTGATCAGATAATATGGTTTTAAGAATACCAAACCAAGTTATTGTTTTTGTCAGAACTTTTGCGATAGTCGATGCTTCATGATTAGGGATAGCTTCGGTGAAACTGAATTTGATTAGATCGTCTTGCATCATTAAAATGAATTTATTGTCGGAGTTCGTTAAGGGTAACGGTGCATGACCTAATTGATCCAATATTTCCTCGATATTGGGGAGTGGATACGCGTCTCCTATTGTCTTTTCGTTAAGTTTCTTACAACCGATTCGAATGTGCCATTTACGTTCTCTCGAGGCGTCTGGTTTCTTTGGGACAATCCACAGGGCTAGACCAGAGACTAGTTGAAGGTTTTATGATGCCTTGGTCAAACATTTTTTTTATCTGGTTATCGACTTCGGCCTTATGTATTTGAGAATACCTACAAGTTTTCGCGTGGATTGGGATTTCGTCTGTGGTGTGGTGAATGTCATGGGTAGCTGCTGTCGTTCGGCTTAACAAATCGGGTAGGCAAATGAAATATATCATTGAATTGAGTACAGATTGCAGTTATTTCACGTCGTTCTTCTTCATTCATATGATTAAGTTTAAGGTTCTGATTTAAAACTGATAATCTTGTAGAAATTTTGTTATTTGATTGATTCAGAGCAAGACTATATACATATGTGCGATTCGCGCGGGAGAGGTTCGATACACAATTCAGGAATGAAGATATTCTGAACGGTGCTGGAGGTATTAACAATAGTTGTTGTTGAGCAATGTTTTGTTTTCATGAACTTTAACCAATAAATAAGTAATGTGTCATTCAAGTCTAACCGTTGTGACCATATTATGTTTTCTTTAATTTTGTGTGGATTTAGCAATTTAACGGGAACAATTGTTTCTGTTCGTTAATTTTTGTTGTAGAGATGGAGCGCTGAGGAGTATTGCGGAGTAAAGGAATTTGGAAAGGAATAGAACTCAATGAGGTAATAGATGCGGAATAATCGATTCTAGCTTTTTGAGAACGGAGGAAATCGTCTCCTAAAAGTCCGTCAAATGGAATGTTGGTGAGAGTGTTCAGGACTTGGAACTTTGTCATGTATTTTTGGAATGTATTTCCAATTCGATTTCTGTTTCGCCGCAAATCGAAATTGGTGCATCCATTTAGTATTACCTGAACGTTATTAATCGTCGTTGGAGGCTCCGGTATCAATCAAAAATTTCAAAATCTTATCGTCAAAACTAGAGTTTTTAGATTGAAAAAGTACATACGTCAAGTCATTTGAAGCTAATGAGGATTCCGAAATTGTTACATTTTAGTTGAGATTATTGAATTCTACAGTCGCTTGTTCCATAGAAATTGGGGGATTCGGGAGTTGGAAGGCTACTGGAAAACCGACTGGTGAAAATTTACGGTTCTAGTGTTATTATTACGTTTCTAGTGTTATTATTACGTTGCTCTTGGTTAGTGGTGCGGTCTGGCTGTCTAACTTTATTTGTGTTTAAAGTTCTTGCTTGTTGATCTAGTCGATTAGCATTATTATATTGACGCTTCCTACATTCTTCTATGATATGATCAAAGTATTTGCAATATCGACATTTGTTATGTTAACGTGGTTGGAATGGGAAATTCAAAGGTGTGGAAGGAGCTTGATTAAAATGGACGGATCGGAAATTATTGTAATGGTGTGTTGGAGGATTAGAATTATTCCTATAGCAATTAAGCAGTTGTGTGGTTTGTGTGGCCACAGTTTCTACATCTAACAGAATTTTCTTTATGAGTTAGTCTCAGAGCTTTTTCTTCTGCGATAGCAGCAGTGAAGGCCTTACTAATATTATCAAATTCTCTGTATCTTGGCATCTGAGAAATGACAGGATGACTGTGGTAGACAAATCGATTTAAAGTAATATTATTTATCATGAGTAATTGTCCATTCAACGTTTTTTATTATGTTTTGAATTATAAATCGCGCCTAATACTTTTGAATTTAAATCTTCCAACCTGAGAAGAGATAGAACTGTGATACGTTCTCATCTGGTCCTTGTCTTATAGAATTTAATTCTTCTAATAACTGATCAAGTGATTTCCGGCCTTGATATAATGCAATTAATAATTCGGAAATTTCTTTCCATGTATTCAGATTACAATGAATATTTATTTGATCACGTGACCGGTGATTTTACTTTTTATATATAATAATAATGGAATAGTTTGGGATGGTTGAGCTAACTCAAAGACAGCGTCGACCTGTTTTATAAAACTACATAATTTGTATCTATCGCCGTCGAAAGATTCTGGCGATAATTTGACCAGAAATTCTAAGGAAAGTTGCGAGGTTGCAACTAGAAAACGCATGTTTGTGCTCGTACTTAGTGCAGTTGCCATTGTATGATATATAAAGAGATAGAAAGTTTTCAGGAGAAAAAAAATTTTTTTTGAAAGGAAGGAGATAGAAAGATCTTAGTCGAATTGTAGCAGTAATTGTAATCAGTACCTACCACGATAGCCTTGTGAATGTGTTCTCTCTTCTCTTGGGTTTATGTTGTCAACTAGAT
Organism: Tetragonisca angustula; assembly: GCA_036937485.2. Lineage (NCBI taxonomy): Eukaryota > Metazoa > Arthropoda > Insecta > Hymenoptera > Apidae > Tetragonisca > Tetragonisca angustula. The sequence goes on from JAWNGG020000447.1 coordinate 35,595, forward strand.
TCACAGCTCGCGCTAGACATTTTTGAACCAGGAGTTCAATGAGGTCGATGTACGTCAGACCGATCCCACTTCTGACACCAGTTTTGTGTTGGATTCCGCGTAATGTAATTAACGCTCTTATAATTCTGAAAAAGTTTATTCAGTGTTGCAATTGTGTACAAGATCTTTTGTCGATTTTGAGGAAAAGAAGCGTCTTTGCTTCTTCCAAGTGTGTCCTTATATATTTTTGTTATCATCGTCTTCAAGTGGAACGGGAAGGAACATAGATGACCAATTACTGGATCTTGTCCTTATGATTAACTATTCACAGTCCATTTTTATGTGGTCTATTACTAACTCAGTGCTTGCACTGATTCAGTATTGTCAGGCTGGGTTGGTCATCCAATAGTAATACAACTCGCGATTTACAACTAATCGCAAAATATGCGTATAAATTTATAAAATCGAAACTGAAACTGAAATTGAGACTTCGTGAAAACTACTACGGAACATGAAGATTACACTCTCTCTTAATAAATTTACTGAAAACATAATTGAAGCTTAACTGAACTCTCTCTTAATGAATTTCGACGATGAATTAACTAGTTCCAAACTTTTACAGTATAACAGTATGACACGGCACTTAATGTGTTATTCTACGTATTTTTACATGATTCCAATATTTGAAAAATAATTTTTCCTTCTATAAATTGTTACGTTGGATGATCACAATACACCAACCACTCATTGAAGAAGTTTCTACCAATTTCATAGATTTTGTATATAGTATATAGAGTATAGTATATATGTAGATAATACCTATAGTATATAGATTTTGTTTAAGTTCCTAATCATTATTGTATCTCAAAAATTTACTTTCTTTATATTTAGCTTTATATTCAGCTCCACTTCTATTTTAACTAAAAAAACAAATATTTTTCAAATTCATTTTTTTTTCCTTAATTCTTAGATAAAATTTTTTTACAAATTTTTTCATTTGAAAATTTGAAATCACTTGTGTCTACATTACAAATGTTTATGTAAATAAACTAAACATACTTTAATAGAAAATAGATAGATCAGTGGCTCCTGACAGAAATTTATGTTATGAATAACTAATTCGAAAAACGTAATTTTCATTTTGTGTATTTTGCGTTTGTCCTGCATAATATATATTTTTCACATATTGTAATATTTGCCAACAAATTAGACATGATTAATTAGCCATTACTGTATTATATTTATACATATATTTGGCATTTTTTAGTATAATTAGCTATAATTTACAAAACAAAATAAAAAAAGAGAAAAGAAGAATATATATAGTGGTTCAGGATTTTTTGTTGACATGAAGAAATTTATTAATCTAACTTCCGATGTTTATAATTGCAGATAATGAATTGTCCCTTTTTTTTATACTGAAATTTTAAGTCTGTTATCCGCGAATAAGAACTTTTACAAAACAAGCTTACAGACAGCGCAGCAGACAACATTCTTTTTCGATCAAGCAGTCAGTTTCGATTAAGCTGTTGGTTTCGGTCAAACTCGTTGGCACAAGCAAAACGTATATATACCATTCGAGTAGACACGGACGTCATATGACTCCGACAACTGCACAACAAACGTATTCTTGATGGTTTAGTGATATTGTCCGAGGCGTGACAATTTTTAATGGCAACGTTGGGAACGAAATAGCCTAGCAAAATACACGAGCCAAATTGCAGAAAAAAATATATTGAGGCAGAACTCAGCCCACAGCATCAACTCGCCGAAAAGAACAGGTGTTTACATGACAAAGCACTTGTCTAGAAATGTCAAATGGTAGAAAAGGAAGCGAGATGAAATAAGGAAACATTAGCCGAAAAAAGGTACGTGCTGAACTTGAGGTTTCTCGCTTGCAACAACACATATACTGGTCTCAGAGAGGAATACAATTACAGTACACCTTCACCAGAATATCAACCGTCAAAATCTCTGGATTTTTCGCTGAAGGAGATAATTGATTCGATCCCAGCATACATTCTTCCGCGCCTGCTGTCGAGCTCGTGACATTTTGCGTGTACACCCAGAAGGAACTCTTAGAAAACTCGTCGTCAATAAATTATGAGGACCAGCCTACGTACATATATAGTGATAGCGGATGGATCGTTCCGTGCTACGGCAATGACAAATACCAACAAAAATACCGAGGAGAAATGACAACCATTATCAGAAAATGAGTTGGAACGACTCCAATCAGAGGTGGAACGAACATATTTTAGATTATATAAGCCGAGTAGAAGTTCGCTACACTAGACTGCGATCGCTGAAACGAAAATCTCGCGCTTGCCACTGAGATGGACACGTTGACAACAAGGAGCTTTATTAACAACTATATCTAATTCCACGATTATGCACAGAAATTAGCATTTGGGAACCAGCGACATATTTTAGAAAACTATTAGTCTATACCGAAAATACGAGCAAAACCAACAACGGTACTTTCAATTCGTTACGAAAGAAGAGTGCGATTTATCGTGATTGTACGCCAAAATGGCGTTTTACAAAGGCAGATCCAATCCAACCTCGCAGTAATTCGAGTCGTACCGGATAAATTCTCTACGGTGTTACTCTCCACCACATCTTGGGAACAGAGAAAATCCCATGCCACCTCTTTCTATGTACAACAGCTCCAGCTCTCATTGATATCCACATCAATGCAATTAGTTCAACATAGGAACTGAGCATGAGACTTGACAATTTAGTCTGTTTTATATCATTAAACGGATAACCTATCGATTCCGGAATGCAAGGTCTCGCATCACATGGCAAACTAGCGAAACTATTAAACCTTGTTCTTTCGGATGAAGATAACAAAAATAGGAGCACGTTATGTAATATAATTGCTGATAAAGTCAGCAGAGTTTCATTTTATGCGAGATCTTTTGAAAGCTCCTTAGTCATTGCAAGGGAATTGAACGCATCTTTTAGTATCTTGCGCAACTCCGTAGACGAGTTCCCGTGGAATTACCTTCTCCAATGATATGTATTTAACGCGGATAAAGTTTTTCACGTGTTCAAACAAAATTCAAGACAACAGAATATAGACATTTCATCATGATAAAAAATCATATTTCAGCCTATAGTGGTCATAAAGGTGTAACAAAAACATACTGACGAATACGGGAAAGATATTATTGATTCACAATGAAGAAGGACATCTGAGCATTCGTAAATTCTTGCGAAAGCTGTCAAACACGAAAACTAATCAGAACATGCAAACTTATAACATTGATGGACACGTTTGGTTGTGCATTCGATAAGATGTTAGAGATTGTTACGGACCGCTCCGTCTTACTCGGTCATGACATAGCTATATCTGACGATTTAGGACCGAACTAAATACTCCATGGCAATCCCTCATCAGGAAACGGCAGCAATAGACACCACCAATATGTTAATTTCTCGATTCATTTGTCGTTTAAAGCAGTCCTCACAGATCAAGTCATGAATTTCATCAATTCACTCTTGAAACAAGTACCACGAAAATTTAAAATTTCACAATACCAAAAAATTGGGTTTAAACCACAATCGAACGGCTCGATAAAACGGCCTCACTTATGAGAACACTGAATATCTTGAAGAATACATTAACAATAATAACTGAACCAGTGATCTCGCCATGTTTTTTTATAATATTGGTGCACACGATGGAACTTTTTACATCAATTGATATCTAGAATTCGCGGATAACGAATTTGATGAACAATTACACCCAGTACGTGAACGAACTGGCACTAAAATCCAAAGAATTGCCTAAAACTGAACAACATATCTGGAAATTCGTTCACTCCAAAATATAGATACAATTTTCCACGAAGCCCGGATGAATTATGTAACCGCAAGGGAGAGAGTATAAAAATGTATCTAAAGAAAGAAAAAACCTGAACTTATAAGCATATAAAGTGGCGAATAAAGTCATAAATACGATAGCAATAAAGAGACGAAACTTTTCTCAAATCTAAGGAAAAGTAACTGATCCTCTTTAGTGCAAGATCTTCAGGAAAAGAAAATAATGATTATCGGGAAAAATAAGTCCGTGATATCGGAGCAAGATACGTGGATGGATGATTCTGCGTCATCTTTATTTTTCATAGCAATGAATCTTCAATATTATTAAAGACTCTCGAGGCATTAAGATGATCGAAAAAGATCGCAAAAGCGCAAGTCACTATTCTTAACTATTTGGAGGTATCTGGTCTTCATCTAAATAATCAGAACTACCAAAAGAAATATTAAGAAAATCGATAATAAAATAAAGATGGGATGATAATTTGTTGGTACATTCAGCGTAGGTAATTTTTGAAAGGCAGTAAGAAGCTTAAATTACCTTTAAATTTAAATATCAAGATATCCATTTTTTATCATGACACACTTTTTGTTAGCTTTTGGCACTTTAAAGCGAATTTTAACACGTGTTAAGAATTTATAACATTTAAGTTTCACGGTTTTATTACTAGCAATGTTAAGACGTAACTGTGAATGGTGTGGTATTTGTACATTTTTTACATATCTGTATATCTCACGACACTGAGATAGTCCTTATGAACAAATGTCAACTTACACGTCTAATACTCTTATGTATGTACCGTTTATGTATCTCAGAATGCTTAAATGAAATAGAGATATGTTATTTCATTTCTTATTATAAATATACATATGTGAAATATGTAGGAAATATGTATAATATCTGTTACGCCTTGGATAGCAGTGATCGCTAAACGATCGGGAACACGCTCGTTGTGCAACCATTTTAAATCACATGACGCGTTCTCGCGAGTAGCGTACGTTTTATTCTTGCTGTATCGATTTGTCTGATTGATCGAGAAACAACTGCCCGTTGCGTTTGTTTTATATAGAAGTTTTGTACAGTTTTGTAAAGTTTTTGTTTTATATAGAATGTTTTATATAGAAATGAGTTTGTTTTATGGACGATTGGCTAGCCGGCACTAGCTAATCATTTTGAAATGGGGCGTAGTTGATTACTCTCACGAAATTCACCTAGATACATAGAAGAAAAAAATTAAACGTTGATCGACGCTAATTATTCCTTGAAGGAATGGAACAAAACAATGTCACCGATTGAGGTTGGCAACAGCGAGGTGCTCCCCAACAATAACACAGCTAGAACATTATAAATGTTAGTTAACTTCTTGTTAATATGGGAGAAGAAAACAAGAGTTTTAAAAAAAAGATAGACGTCTAAAATTAACAAATTTCTTCATGTTAACAAGAAATTCTGAACCGTTATGTACTGTGATTAGCTTTTTTTTTTTTTTGTATGTTATAACTAATTATTCTAGAACGTCGTATACTGAAACGACGTATACTAAAAATGATAGTACAGCTTAGGTGGATTATTAGCTTACAGGACAATTATTGTTTAGACAAGTTAAGTTGAAAATGTCAATTAATTGTATTTTAAATTTTACAGATAATCTTTTGGTAGTATCAAAATCAATATCATTCTAGGAGCAAATGTTACATTTTTTTTTACATTCAATGCATCCAGTACATTTTGTTAAGCTTAACTACGTATCAAAAGAATCGTTATGTCGTTATGTCAATACGGAGGAAAATAATGGGACTCTGATTAAAACCAGGATGAATTTAATTTAACAAGAGCGAATTCTGCTTTCTTTTCATGTATAACAGTGTAGCATTAGTACTAGCCAAGTAGCAGTGTACTGACTGATCCAATCAAAATTTTGATCCAATCAATTTTTAAAATATTATAGATGTTGCAAGTTATTCCAATCAGTTTTTAAAATATTACAGACATAATTTGGATTTATTATTAATACTTTCTTTTATGATTATTTTTTATGTATTTTAGAAAAATAGGAGAAAGAAACTAATTTCGAATATGATTAATTTTTAAATATCCATTTGTTTTTATTTAAAAACAGAAGTATGTTTATGATTTTTTCTTTCAAAGCTGTTCTTCTGTCGGTTAATTTACCCGCTGCATTAAATGTCCTTTCAGGCTCTACCGAGGACACAAGAGCGCATAAATATATTAATGCTATTTCCGGTATCGGTTGCAGATCATTGCCAGAAAAAAAGTTCATGTTAAATTTCAGTGTATGTTTATTATTATTATATTATTATGAAAGAAATTTCCTTCCAAATGAGTAAAATATTTACATCTTTAGCTGCGTTTACTCGGTCAAGAGACTTCCGGTTGAACGGCGTAAGTGTAAAGACGTGTGTGAGACGAAACATACAGAGTGAGTGAGATTGCGGTAATTGATGAGAAAAGAGGAAGAAGAGAGACAGGGAGAAGAAGAGTAATAAGGGCAGAAAGCGTGAAGAGAGTAAATTGGAAGCAGGAAGCAGAAGAGATAGAGAAATTTGGCAAGAAGGAAGCAAAAAAGAGGTTAAGTAGAGTAAGAAAATGGCGGCTAAGACGGTAGGAACAAGGAACAGAACAAAGTTAAGAGGGGAATTAGGGACGATGGAAAAGTTCATGAAGGAAAAGGGATTAGAAATGGGACGTGGGAGCATGGAGACACCTGGCGGAGAAATAGAGGAAAAATAGAATACAGCGAGGAATTCGAAAGCAGCATAGAAAAGATGCTAAGGAAATATATGGATGAAATGCTAAAGAAGTATATGAAGGAGATGCTAAGGAAATACACAGAAGAGATAGAAAAGTTAAGGAATGAAATGAAGGAAGAAAGAAGAGCATGGAAGGAGGAGAGAGAGGAAGAAAGGGCGGAATGGGAAAAGGAGAAACGGATACTAGTAAAGAGAATAAATGTGTTGAAATGGAAAGAAGAAAAAAGAGAGAGAGAGAAAAGGAAAACGAACATCGCGATAAGGGGAGTGGTGTGGAAAGAGGAAGAAACAGGGAAAGAAGTGAAAGAATTCATCAGCAAAAATATAAAGACAGAGGTAGAAATACGGAAGTCAAGGAAAATAAAAACCAGTGGAGGGAAGGAGATAGTCATAGCAAAGCTGGAAAACTGGAAAGACAAGAGAGAGGTAATGAGAAGGAAAAGGGAGCTCAAAACTCCTAGAAGATGACCTTACATGAAAAGAAAGAGAAATGCAAAGGAAACTAAGGGAAATAGCAAGACAGAAGAGGGAGGAGGGGAAGAGAGCGATAGTAAAATACAAGGGGATAAGCATAGAGCAGAAGTGGTATGAGTGGAACGAAGTAGAAGAAAGTTTGGAAGAAATGAATGAGAAAGAGGCGGCTTGGGGGGCGAGAGAAAGGAGGGACTAAAACTGTATTTCTGGAACATAGCTGGAGCTATGGAACAAGAGCAGGGATGTGTGGAGGTACCTGGAAAAATTTGATGTGGTAGGTTTGATAGAAATATAGTTAGAGTAGAAGTCAGACGAGAAATTAAAAAGTAAACTATCCGAAAAGTTCAACTGGTGGTACGTGCCGGCAGTAAGAGAGAACAAAATGGGCAGGGCAAAGGGAGGAATTATGATGGCGGCAAAAAAAGGTTTAGAGATGGCAGAGTTCATGGAATGGAGTAATCAGATGGCAAAGATAAAGTTAGAGCATAAGAAAAAAAACTGGAGAATAGTAACAGTGTACAGTCAGAACACAAAAGAAATAATGCAGACAATCACAGAAGGGATAGAAGAAAGAGAAGAAGGACGCCTGATACTGGGAGGAGATTTTAATGCAGGAGTCGGGGAGCAGGGAGACCCATTCAAAGAAATAATGACAGAGGAGAAGGAAGAAAGAAGATCAAAGGACAAAAACATGAACAGGGAAGGAAGAATACTAATAGAGGGGCTGAGAGACAGGGGTTGGTTCATAGTCAATGGATGTTTTGGGCGAGAGGGAGAGTGGACATATATAGGAGAAAGGAGGGCATCAGTGGTCGACCTAGTGATTGCAAATACAGAAGCATTTGAGGAGATAGCTGATGTAAGAGAAGGAGAGAGGACAGAGTCGGATCTGGAAGTGGCAGTAGGAGAAAAAAGCATAGAAGTGGAGGACAAGGAAGGAAGAAAGGAGAAGAGTAAGGTGATAAGAACGACGGATTGGTCGAAGGAAGAAATAGAGAGCAACCGATGCAGAGAATGAAAGGTAGAAGAGAAGGACGTGGGAAGTATATAGGAGGCATTAAACAAGAAAATCAACGAAGCGGTAAGAAAAGAGGTAAAGGAAGTAAAAGTTTGGAGGATGGGAGATAGGGCATAGCACAGTAAGGAGTGGACGGAGAGGAACAGAGAGTTAAGAAAGAAATTAAGAAAACTAAGAAAAGGCAGGATAAGCAAAGAAGAGTTCTGGGACAAAAGAAAGAAGTACAAAGAGTGATGCGAAAAAGAAAGGGAGAAGTACGAGAGGAGGGAGAAAGAAAAGACAAGGATGATTAAGACGGAAAGTGAAGCGTGGAAATACATAAACAGATATGGAGAAAGGAAACAAAGGAACAAAATAGACAAAAGTATCGAGATGAAAAACTGGAAGTCGCACTTCATGGAACTATTGGAAGGGCACAAGGACAAGCAGGAAAGCAGGATAAAACAGGAGCACAATGAAGAGGAGGAAGAAACGGAAAGCGAGAAAATAACAAAGAAAGAAGTAATAAAACAGCTGCTCAAATTGAAGAGAGAGAAAGCACCAGGATGCGATGAAATACAAAATGAGGTATGGAGACTCATGCCTGTGGAAGTAGGAGAAGTATTCCTCAAGCTACTCAATAAGATATAGATGGGAAGTGAAATACCACGGAATTGGAGAAGGGGGATAATATGCCTCATATTCAAAAAAGGAGAGAAAGACAAGACCAAAAACTATAGAGGAATAACACTACTGGCGACGGCATACAAAGTATATGCAAGCATTCTCAATGAAAGAGTGAAGAAGGGCATAGAGGGAAAATTAGCGGAGGCGCAATTTGGATTCAGAGAGGGGAGAGGAGCCATTGATGTCATGTCCTGAATTATATGGTCAACAAGGAACTAAGTAAGAAAAGAGGGAAACTGATTGCCTGTTTCGTAGACATGGTAGCGGCATTCGACAAAGTCGATAGGACTTCGATCAGAGCTCTGATGGAAAGATTAGAGAAAATGGAGGTGAAGAGGAACTTCAGGAGAAGAATAACAGAAATATACAGGGAAACAGGCAACATGGTGAAGATCGAGGAGGAGAGAACAGAGGAATTCTGGACAACAAAAGGGACGTGACAAGGAAGGATACCCGCTAAGCTCAACCCTTTTTAATGCATTTTTGTCGGACTTAGAAGAGGACATGAGCAAGGTGCAGGAAGGAGGGGTTGTGATAGGAAGAGAGAAGGTGCGGACGATAGTGTATGCGGATGACATCGTGCTTGTAGCGACGACAGAAGTGGGGATGAAGGTGATGCTGAGAAGATTTAGGAAATATGTATGACTGTAAATACAGAGAAATCTAAGGTGCTGGTCTTCGAAAGGGGTAGAGGAAGAGGAAGAAGAAGGAGAGAATGGAAGTGCGGGGAAGAGGAACTGGAGGAGGTAAAGTAGATGAAATATCTGGGCTACAGTGAAAAAGAATGGAAAATCACATGCAGGAAAGGATAAGAAAAGCGGCGGTGGCGATGAAAAGAACGTGGCACATTGTAGAAAGGTTGTTCAAGGAAGACTTCGAAAGAAGGATAAACATGTTCGTGGAGAGTGTGGTACGGGGCAGAAATCTGAGGCTGGAATGATGAAGGAAGGTTGGACATTATCAAGAGGAGATATATGAAGTGGATCCTAGAGTTGGACAGGTCACACCAAACTACATCTTGGGAGAAGAGACACAAGAGGAGGAAATACGAACGAAAGCAGTGAGGAGAGCATTCAAATATGAAGAAGGAGCAAGAAAGTTAGTGAGAGAATGCATAAGGGAGATGGAAAGGCAGAGGGGGGAGAAAAAGCTAAGTAAGTGGGAAGAAAGAAGACTGAGAATCAGTGAGGACTGGATGGGAAGAGTTAGAGAGGAAGAGGAAAGAAAAACAGAGGGAGTTGTAAAGAGAGTAAGGACAAGGGTAGAGGAGGTGGAAGGGGAGAACAGGAGAAGAAAGATTGAATAGTCGAAGTACAATGCACACTACAAGGAAATTGCAACAAAAGAAAGACCTAATGACCTAAAGCGGAGAATGAGAAAGGAAGAAAGGAGCCTGATAGCAAGATTCAGGTGCGGCCACGAAGTTGGAGGAAGGCAACACTGGAGAGAGGAGGAAGATAGAAGGTGCAGAATATGCAAAGAGGACGAAGAGACATTAGGGCTTGTGATAGGAAGATGCGAGGCTACAATAAGAGACTTGAAAGTAAAAGAAGTGCTGAAGGGGACAGGAGAAGGACTAGAGCAGATGAAGAGAATACAGAAGGAAAGGAGAAGGAGAAACACAGAAGAAGCAAACGAGCAGGTGGAGGGGAGGAAGGTAGAGGGGATAGGAGGAAGAGGAGACATAGGAAGGAGGAGAAAAGACTGAAGGGGAAACAACAAGACGATACCAAAGAAAAAGCAATAATAGAAGACAGTATTTCTACAAGATGATGAGCAAAAGACAAATTAAATATATAGGACGTAGACAATAAAATTTAGATATAGAAATAGAAATAAGAAACAAGTAAATTGTAAACCGGAAGCCATCCTAAACCGCCTAGGCAAGGATTATATATAAATAATAATAATAATAATAATAATAATAAATAATAATTAAAACTCTTCGCGTGCTGCTTTAAACTTATCAGGTGCTAGTCTTCGAGGTCTCTCTGCAGATCGTCTTCCCGAAGTGATGATATGGTGATGTATCTTATGTTTGGGTATTTCGAATCCTTGAGTTGGTCTAGTTATTTCAATGTATTGTTTTAATAAATTTAAATATTTGTCATTGTTTTATCCTTTATATAAAGTGGTAATTGATGAATAATTTTCTGTACTTAACTGTGCTATTTGATGAAGTTTTGTGTAGTCGTTGTCTATTATTCGTCTATTTTTAAGATCAACCAGAAGACTGATGTTTAAGAAAATCTGCACCAATAATTGGTTGTTGAATTTGGGCAACGGTGAACTTCCAGGTATATGGGCGCCGTAATCCGAGATCATGAATCAGCACTCTGACACCGTAGGTCGATATGGGCGTACCATCAGCAGCATAAACCTTAAAATCAGAAGAGGTGACATTTCCTTTTACCGTACTAAGCGGCAGTACGGAAATATCAGCCCCGGTATCAATTAAAAAGGATAAATCATTTTTTTTTATCACGAATTATTAGACGACTACTTTGCACGCCTCCAAGTGTCGTCGAAACTGTGGGACGTGCCATTAGTTTTCCGACTGTTGAATGTCCACAGTAGTATTTCCATTATTAGATGTCGTTGATGACCACGTACATGGTACTTCACATTTATATGCCCGTGCGCCGAAGTTGTAATGGTAATAACAAAATCCATTTCTTCCAGTTGAAGATGAACGATGTCTTGATAAAGGTCGTCGACCACGAGATTTAGATCTAAATCGTCTTTGAAAAGGTCTTCTTTTAGAAATATTTAATTCCATAGCTGTCATTCTTTTAGTAATTTCTGCTAATTGATGTTGAATCATCTTTTGTTCTGGGTTGCCAAGAAATCGCCAAGTTTGACGTACTCATACTTTCTATATAATTTGGTCAAAATTCCATGACTCGATCCACAAGTAATGCTAGTGTTGTCAAATCAGCTTCTGGATTGACTGCCAGAACATCATACAGAAATTGAGGTACTTGTTCTAAGAAAACTGTTTTTAAAACTGAATCTGGAACATTTCTATCAACCATACTTCTCATTCGTTGTAAAAAATGTGACGGTTTTTCGTCGCCCATTCTACAAGTTTTAAGAAGTTGACGAACTCTGATCTCTTCCGACTTGCCGAAAAGTTCCAAAAGTTTATTCTTTAATGTGTCATATTTATTATTTTCAGGTGGAATTTCAATAATATTTTGAATTAACAAAGCAACATCAGAAGGTAGACGTGAAATAACATGATCAAATTTTGACATATCACCAGAAATTTTACTAGCCCTCATACCTGCTTCAACTTGAAGAAACCATAATTTAAGATTTTCCTTATTAAAAGGAGGAAGATGTTGAGGGGTCATTGCACCAATTGTCGGAGCTTCCACAACCGGTGGAATATACGCTTCTTCAGCAATTAGAATTTCAGCTTGAACTGGTGAATGTGTGGCCATTTTTTAAAATTATTTAGATACACAATATTCTTCTTTTCAAATCACGTCGGGGTCACCAATTTTGTAGTAATTATAATGATGATATATTATAATACTACAAATAAATAAATAGAACTTTTTAACTTTAATAAATTAATGAATTATAATAATTAATATTTAAATAACAATTTAATTTATAACACAATTTGATAACTAGAATGAATAACTAATTATACAATACGGTCTATATATACTTTTCTATAAACAAGTAAACATGGCAATAACATTTCCATGGTAATAATAATAAAATAACAATTTATAAAAGTTCTTATGTTAAAGGTGTTTGTATATAGTTGGCAATGTCGGTTTACAGGAAACGTACTTTATAACAGAACGATTGCTTTATTGTAGATGGCGCTGATTTTAATTTTGACGAGGTAACGGTCGCTACATGCGATCCTCCTCTGTCGAGAGTCAAAAGCTGAGTGAATCTAAGTCTTTTTCTTCTTCGCAACCAGGTTTTATACCCCTGGTTTGCGAAAAAGGGGAAAACTCTTTCCCGCGTTTTCCCGGGTTTTTGTATTTTTTTTTTTTTACAAAAAAAGTGTCGTTCCATGTCTTATTGGAAACTCACCTTGCGACAGAAAGTTTGAGCGGATGTAGGTGGCGCTGTTTTCAATTGCGCGAAGGTAGCGGTTGCTACACTACCCTCCTCCGAGTCGCTCGACCCGGAGGAGAGAGCAGACGATATTTTCCCCTTGGCATAGGTCCGCGGTTCTTGTTTCTCCTGTAACTCTATGTACGCCGGTTTCAAACGTTCCGTTGAAATGGTGGTTTCCTTGCCTTTCATATCGGTTAAGAATACATTGTCGGAGATATGTTTTAGCGCGCGGTGAGTGGACCCTCGTATGGCTGTTCCAAAGGGTGCTTTACATGTTCCACTCGCACAAATACATGTGTTGTTTTAAACATGTTGGGTTTTTACCTTTTGATTTACGATTTGAAGTCAGTTTAAGACGACATTGGTTGATAACTTTTACTGATATATATTTCACATAAAACACGTAGTACAGTATAAAAGAAAATTAAACGAATAATGGCTTAATATAACTTATAAATAAACGGCACGCAGAATAATCTAATTTTTTTACTTTTTCAGTTTTACATCAACGATTTTACTTTTCTAACTGTTCTTACGGTTCTAACGACTGTTCTGATCTAGCGACGACTACGGCTATAATTTATAGGCGTCTTACTTTGCTTTCTTTCTCTTTCTTTCTCTTTCGCTCATCGTCCGTAATTTTACACCATCTCTACAGATGAAAATTATCGACTGATATTTCTAACAAAACAAATCGTCAAAAATGAAATATGAACGTCTGGAGTGGTGTCTCGTTGGTCTTGGTCGAATTTCTTACATGTATTTTCTGAATTTGTCGATGGTAAAGTCTGTATGAGTCTCGGTGTCGACGAAAAATTTTCCCGGTATTCATAAGTTGTACCATATACCATTTCGGCCGCGGTTGCCTGTATATCGTATTGAAGCTGTTCCTTAAACCAAGCATTACTGGTGGGAGTACTTCCAACCAATTTTTGTTTTCATGGCAACGGATTGCCGGCTTCAGGGACCTATGCCACCTTTCGATGATTCCATTGGATGCATGATATGCAGTTGTGCGGATGTGCCTGCATCCAATTAATTTCGCTAACACGAAAAAAAATATTAAATATTTGGGATTCGAATTGAGCTCCGCGGTCTGTTATAGTGGACGGAGCTCCGAATCTCGCGATCCAGTTGGCATAGAACCCTGTAGCTATGGTATCCGCGCTTATTTCCTTTAACGGGACCACCTCAGGCCACCTAGAGAATCTGTCGATCATCGTCAGGCAGTATCTGTAGTTGTCAACTGTTGGTAGATGTCCTATTATGTCGATGTGGATATGTTGGAACTTTTCTGGAACAGTAATATGACTCGGCGGATTTTTGACGTGTCTATTAATTTTGCTTCTTTGACAGCTTACACAATTTCTTGCCCATAGTAAGATGTCTTCATTTCCGGCCATAATCGGTTCATGATTAGATGTCTCGTGGCTCGGCCGCTGGGATAAGCGAAATTGTGCACGCTGTCAAAGATTTTCCTACACTACTTTCCAGTACTACTGGAACGTATGGTCTGATTATTTCTGTGGAAATATCACAAAATTCTGTTTTATTTGTGTTAACTATTTTAAGTTTCTTAATCTGTAGGACTGTACTTTGTAAGACCTGCGTTAGTACGGGGTCCTTTGATTATTCTTCAGCAAGTTCTGTGCTCACCACGACTGGCATACTGATAGTGTCCGTGATAGAGTGTCTGCCACTTCATTGTCGAATCCCGGAATTTTTATTGTGAATTGTCCTATATAATCTAACTGTCGTATCTGTCTCGGCGAGGCCTTGTCGGATTTTTGTAAGAATGCTTATGTCAGCGGTTTGTGGTCTGTCAGTATCGTCCTTTTAATAAATGTTTGAAATGTCGTGTTGCTTTGTAGACCGCAGTCAGTTCACGACCATACTATATTTTATTTCTGCTGGCGATCATTTTTTCGAGAAGAATGCTATGGGTTCCAACAAACCATTCACTTCCAGCCCCATAAGCTACGTCAGATGCCTCAATTATTAGTTGTAAGGGACTATTGAGTTTTGGATGGGCCAGTAGTGCCGCCAACGAGTCTTTGCATAATTTAAATGAATAATCTGTTTGTTCTGTGCAGTTAATAAGTCTTTTGTCTCTTTTCTTTGCTCCTTTTAATAATTCGATTAGAAGAGCTTGTGCGGCATTTTTTAAGAATCGTTGGTAGAAATTAACCATCCCGGGGAAGCGTCCTAATTCCTCGATGATTTCGGCTTTGGAAAATTAACTATGACTTCTACTTTCTCAGATACAGGCTTGGCTCCCTTCTTATCGATTTAGTACCCTGAGTAGTACTGATTGCGCTCCGAATACTCACTTAGTCGTGTTAATTGAAATGCCGTACTGCTGCTGTCGCTCCAATACCTTTTGCGTTCCTGATGCTCAGACTCGTTGAAGGAGGCTATCGTCAATAAGAGATCGTCAATATAGCAAAACGCAAAACGAGACCCCGGAGAACGACGTCCATGAAATGCTGGAAGATTTGTGCCGCATTCTTTAAGCCAAATAGCATGACGTTGTATTCGAAGAGGCCGAATAGCATGATTACCGCTGTTTTTTCAAAGTCTTCTGGTGCCATCGGAATTTGGTGATACGCTCTTTCTAAATCTAACGTCGAGAAGATGTTCTTACTGTCCAGTGTGTGCCTGAAGTCGTGAAGGTGTGGTCAGGTATTTACCCGGTGTCGTCTGTGTTTAGTCGGCGGTAGTCACCACATAACCTCCAACCGCCATTTTTCTTTGGGACCATGTGCAGCGGGCTGGTCCATTCACTCAAGGATGGACTACAAATTTTTTGCTCCATCATTAACCGGAGCTCCTCGCGCGCTGCCTTAAATTTATCCGGTGCCAGCCTGCGAGGTCGTCCTGCACATGGTCTACCTCTGGTGATTATGTGATGACTTTTTGTTTCGGTATTTCAAGTCCTTGTGTGGATCTAGTCACGTCGATGTATTGTTTCAGCAATGTGTTGTATTTGTCGTGATCTCGGTTTCCTATCGTTGTAGTTGATTGTTGGATCGTCGTGTTTATTTCGCCTACTCTGTATATTTTCGTGTAGTCGTTTATGATCCTCTTATTCTTCAGATCCACCAGAAGACCGCGATGTTGCAAGAAATCGGCGCCAATTATCGGTTGTTGAACCTTCGCGACGATAAACTTCCAGGTATATGGTCGTCGCAGTCCGAGGTCCAGAGTTAGCGTTGTTTCGCCGAAGGTAGGAATAGGTGTGTTCTCTACTGCGTAGATCCTAAAATTAGAGGGGGCGACATTTTCTTTTGCCGAGCTGAGCCCCAGTGTCGATTAAAAATGCTAATTTACTTTTATAATCGGGGATTACAAGACGACTACTCTGCATGCCACCCAGTGTCGTCAGAACTGTGGGCCGTGAAGAATAATTAAGTATTATTCACAAAATATATTTATGTTAAAGTACAGACAATATATTAGCAATTATATTATTTATATATTTGTCGAAGCACACTGAAGAAACACGTGGAGCGTCCGTCGATGTTACACATACGTTATTCATCTGTTAAAACAAAAGATCATCGTCCGCGATCATCGATTACGATATCCACTTCTACAAACGCTTATTCCGCTGCATATTAATAAATGGCTCACATCATTATACAAATGAATTTCTCAACACCCTTCCATTCATTTGTATTCGCACAAATAATGCTTTCGATTCTTATAGTCACTACACTCAACATACTATACTCAACGCATTTCTAAATTTAACAAATTTTATCTTATCTAAGGCCTTAGTAAATATGTCAGCTATATTTTTATTGGTTTCTATTTTCACTACATCTACAATCTCTTCTAGCGCAGAACAGAACCTTCCGAGGCGGTCAGCGAGGCCAATTCGTAAGAAACCTTGACCCTGCCGAGAATTGTCAGATGTCCTGGCATATTCTCATCCAAGGACACTTTCTCTGGCCTTGGAGGGAGAGACAGCATGTGGAAAGGTTCGGTAGGGTAGAAACCAGGCTCAGCCTGGGGACAAAGTCTCCTTGGCCGGCGCCAGAAAGTCGCATTAGAGATCGAGAAGATCACGTAGAACAGAACACATCGGAAAGTCCGAGATAGTCACACGCAGTCAGTCGGTCATTCCACAACATTAACGAGGAGAGCTATCGTGCCCTCTCCCGACTCATACCACACACACCTACATTCACCACCATCAACATCTGTATGATAGATAAATATAAGTATTTATACTATCTATCGGCATTCATCCATAAAAACATCTCTCCGGCGGCTGTAAAAGGCACGACGAGAGAACGACCAGCGAAGCGGGTAGCAACTATCGTTCACCGTCGCGCTACGCCGTAACATCTTCTAAATAGTATTCATGAATGAAATGGTAGTGTACTTCTATATGTTTCGAATTCTTAGTCATGTTACCGGTTTTAGCTATAATTAATGCTCCCAAGTTGTCTTCAAAAATCCTTACAGGCTTTATTATATTTAATTGAAAAGATTTAAGTACTCCAATAATAACTTTTATTTCGCTTACCGCTTCAGACAATGCAATATACTCGGCAAAAGTCGAGGATTTTGCGACCGCATTCTGTTTCTTCGTTTTCCAAAAAATAGCATTACCAAAAAGGCGTATAACAAAGCCCGTTGTCGATTTTCTGTCAACACAGTCCCCAGCCCAATCGGCATCAACGAGATTTAGAATTTCTTGTTTACATTATACGTCAACTTTAAATGTTTTGTTAGATATAAATATTTTAATACTCGAATTGCAAATTTATAATGACTCTCGGTATAACAATTTTGGTAATTCACGCTAAAGGCAATATCAGGTCTCGTGCCTGAGCTAATGTACAGAAGTACTAACAAGTTTCTGAATTTTACATTATTATTTGTTATATCTGCTGGTTCTAATTTTAATTTTGTTTCGATTGGGGTTTTATACAATTTCGCAGTTTCTAATGTATATCTTTTTGCCAAAGTCTCTATGTAGCCCGTTTGACTTAAAGTAATTGTATTCTTATCAGACTAATCATAATTTATCTCTATACCTGCGTAACTATTAACTATACCTATAATCTAAATCTATTTGACAGTTTTATTTTTTCTTTTGAGATCTTTTTCTTATCTTTGCAACATATTAAAATATCGTCCACGAATAGCAAAATAAAAATAGATTCATTATTATCAACCTTGTAATAAAAACAATAATCATACTCACATTCAACTCTTGCTCTCGCATGTACGCATCGAAACATACCACGCTCTTGGACTTTCCTTAGTCCATACAAAGCTCTATTTAACTTATAGACTCTTTTATTGTTTTTAACAAAACCCAATGGCTGATTTACGTATTGTTGGAGTGCGTAGAACAATGTGGCTTTATATTAATTAGTGAGGTAATAATCACTTGAGAATAACGATTTTACTCAGCGGACTCTTATTACAAATATGAACTGCGGTGACAATACGTTCAAGTTACTTATATAAATAGTATATACACATACACGCATATCACATACATACTAAACACTTAACAGATACGAGATGTCGCGATTATAATAGATCTAACACATATATTTTCGAGGTTACTTTACCATTTAGGAACGCTGTCTAGAACCAAATCTATCTGTTCAATTTCAATACTTTCCTGACAGCAATATGAGAGTAGTACTTTTAGTGTTTGCATCCTGAACACTAGAGCATAGGTATTTTCTACCTCGTCCTTTTGTTAATAACTCTTAACAACCAACTTCGCTTTGAAGGTCCCATTAATTTAATATAATTAATAATTTTTTCGTATACACCCACTTCACATCAAGTATTTCCTTGTCCGGTTTCTTTACCAGCTTCCAAGTTTGGTTTTCTTCTAGACTTCTTATCTCCTTATTCATTGCCTGCTGCCAATGATCCGCATCTTCATGTGACATAGCTTCATCAAATGTGTTAGGTACATCTACGCAGCAATAATTTGCAAAGATGTATTCGTCATGGTACCTCTTAGGAGGTTTTTTGGCCCTTCCAGATCTTCTTAATTCACATTCTTCCTCGTTGTTTGTATCCTCTGTATTTTCCTTTATATTTTTAAATTTTTCTTCAGCCTCCACTTCCGCTGTTTCATCTTCTTCAACCACTTCATCTATTTCATCCTTATCTTTAAAACCAATGCATGTCTTCTTCTAGTATGTCTAAATGTCTTGCTATAATTACCTTATTCTTAATTAATACTCTGTAGCCAACGTCAGAGTATCCCAACAAAGTTCCAAGTTCTGTCTTTCTTTCCATTTTGAGCTTCGTTTTTCTTCTGGAACTCTCACAAAAACTCGGCAACCGTATAAGCGTAGATTTTTTTGCACTCGGTTTCTTCCCGAAGAATATCTCGTATGGAGTTTTGTTTCTAAATTTATTGATCAGTGATCTATTCAAGAGGTATGCTGCTGTCATGATGCATTCAGGCTAAAATTTTCTTTCTACATTTGCTTCTGCTAATAGGCATCTTGCCGTTCATTATGGTTTTATTATAATGTTCAGCAGTATCGTTCAGCTCGTGAACGTATGAAGGACATGCGTAGTTTGAAAGTGGTTTGAAAGCCTTTCAATCTAGTTAAACGATAAATTTTAGAATTGAGGTACTCCCTTCCATTATCACACCTCAGTCTCTTTATTTTTTTTTTCCTGTAAGATTCTGTACTTCATTCATATACTCGAGAAAACAATCGTAAACCTCATCCTTTGTTTTTATACAATAGATTTTTGATAGTCCATCGAAACCATCTATAAAAGACACAAAATATTTTTCACTTCTGTATCCTACAGTCGAGTGAGGCCCATTTACATCTGTGTGTATAACTTCTAACACCTCTGATTTTGGTGTTCTGAAATGGTAAATTACACATTTTATTCTCGATACAGATTCTGCATTTCATGTGTACAGAATCCAGCATTTTCGGCACTCCATCCAGCAATTCATTTTTGTATAACAAATTTAGGTAATTAAAATTGATGTGCCCTAGAGCACGATGTCACTTTTCTTTCTGTGTCGCTCCACTATCATCTTCCTTGTTAGATTAGCGTTTACTCTGTTATCCTTCCTTTTAATCAGACTTCTCATTTTTATTAGATTGTTTTCCCTAGTTCCTAATGCAATTAATTTCCTTTGTTTATTAAAAATCTTCGTTATATTATCAGCTGAAACGATTTTGTTAATATCTGTTACTTTTATATACCGAATTCGATTCCATATTCTCAACATAAAATACATTTGTTAAGGCAATTTATGACTTGCTACCATATATCAAGAATGTTGCTTGTATGTCACCTATGTTTGTAGCTTGCAATGTGCGACCATCTCCTACCTTGACACTCACTGGGTGCTTCAGTACAATATATTTATCGAAATATGTATCATTATTTACTGTATGATCTGTACACTCACTATCTAATAACCAGACAACCTCATCTTTATCTAAAACATTATTATTATCTGATTCGGCTTCGTGTATATGCCACATTAAAGCAATTTCCACGTCGTGTTTTGTAATCTGTTCCTGATCTGGAATTTCCGCGTACTCCTCCTCTATATGATTGTCTATAACCTTGTTGTACTCCATGATTCTGAAATTTTTCTCGCCCACGTGTATCATGACCTCGTCTATTTTGGTATCCTCTACTACTGTTTGCTTGACGACATTCTCTTTGTAGATGTCCTGTTTTACCACAATTATGACAAGTGACTTGTTGCTTATTTAGTTGAAGATACTACTGTAAACGCATTTGAATTGGTTTGTATTTCATCACTTTTTTCGTCCTTCTTTTTTGCTTCTACAGATTTTAACTTGATCTTACTCTTGAGGTATTCTACTGTTCTCTCTCTTTCAGGAAGAACATCAATTAGATCGCCAATGTAACTGTACGACCTTGGTAGGGCTTTTAGCATATAATTTAGTTTTCAGTCAATTTCATAGCTTTTAGATCATTCACTGCTTTTTTAAACTCGTCAAAAAAGATCGTCACGTCTGTGTAATTTTTTAACTTGACTGCGTCAACATTATTTCTACATACTATCTGCAACGCTGTCGACTCCCCTAAGTACATTTTATCAAACTTCTTTATTATTTCATATGCAGTGTCCAACGCATCTATATATTTCAACTGCTTATTATTGATGGCACTATATATATAATTTACGGCTTTTATGTCCATCTCATCCCATTCAGCACTTGAATCCCCTGCTGACTTTGATCGATCTACTACTAACTTACACTTCTTGTATTGTAGAAATTTCAGCATACACTTTTTCCAATTTCTATAATCAAATACAGGTATTACTACATCATCCATTTTTACATATGCCATTATTGATTTAGTTAATTGTGTCGTACTTCCAGAACCTTCACCTATTCTTATTCAATTTTTAATTAGTCCGTGACAGAAACACTTTTCTGCTACCATGAAGAATAATTAAGTATTATTCACAAAATATTTATGTTAAACTACAGACAATATATTAGCAATATATTAGCAATTATATTATTTATGTATTCGTCGAAGCACACTGAAGAAACACATGGAGCGTCCGTCCATGTTACACATACGTTATTCATCTGTTAAAACAAAAGATCATCGTCCGCGATCATCGATCACGACATCCACTCCTACAAATGCTTATTCCGCTGCATGTTAATAGATGGCGACGCTCACATTATTATTGTAGTGATTATAATGATAATATATTATAATACTACAAATAAATAAGAACTTTTTAACTTTAATAACTTTAATAAATTATAATAATTAATATTTAAATAACAATTTAATTTATAACACAAATTAATAACTATTTTCTCTGTTCAATGATTATGGAAAGAATGAATAACTAATTATACAATACGGTCTATATATACTTTTCTATAAATAAGTAAACCTGGTAATAACATTTCCATGGTAATAATAAAATAAAATAACAATTTATAAAAGTTCTTATGTTAAAGGTGTTTGTATATAGTTGGCGATGTCGGTCTACAGAAAACGTACTTTACGACAGAACGATTGCTTTATTGTAGATGGCACTGATTTTAATTTTGACGAGGTAACGGTCGCTACATTATACTAATGAATTTCTCAACAGGACGTGTAATTAGTTTTCCGCCGGCGATGCGGTGGAAGATGTTATTGTCGCTCGCGTTTTGTCTCCACGAGCACGGAATCGTGCATCTGCATGCCTATGCTCCGAATCGCCGGTAGTAGTAGCAGTGTCTGTTGTTTCTTCCTGCCAAACTGGAGCGAAATCTGGAGCGGGCTCTCGAACGATTTCTCCATTTCGATTGTTTCCGTCGTGTTCCTTGGATCTTCATCGTTTCTGTTTTCCGCGACCTGGAGTGACAAGATCCGGCATGTGTCCATCCATTCCCCCTCCCGTGGCTTTTTCGATTTGGTCCCCGTAGTGGGAGTCGCTATGCTGCTTTGGCTTATGGCTGCTAAGTGTGGCGCTCAGAACTCCATGACCTTGTCCGTTATTCGGGCAAGCGTCGCTAGGTCGGTATGCGCGCTTGCTACAAGGATGTCGTACAGGTTTGAGGGCACTTGCTCGAGGAATATGGACGTTAAAATGGCCTCAGGCACGTTGTTTCCGGCCAAGCTTGTTAGGCGGTGTAGGAAGTGTGTTTAAAATGTATAGACGTGAGGCGATAGAAGGATCGACACAAACGAATTGATGATAAAATGAGTATATTTCTTGACCACGCGCTGTTAGACTAAAGTATTCGCGATGATGCTCGTCGATCTAGGCCGTCAATACTTTGAGCGCCACTTGATAGCGAAGGCTGGAGGGATTGATGACGGTCCTCGTCGTCGGCCGGGGTTGACAGCTCACACTCTTCACGTTGCTTATTTCGTCGCTGCGGAACGACGAAGCTCACACAGATTCCGCTGCTGGTGTCGGCGTCGGGAGGACAGCGGCTCACACAGCTCACACAGCGGGTAACGTTGACGGGAGGACAGCGGCTCACACAGCTCACACAGCTAATGACGTCGACGGGAAGACAGCGGCTTACACAGCTCACACAGCTAATGACGTCGACGGGAAGACAGCGGCTCACACAGCTCACACAGCTAATGACGTCGACGGGAAGACAGCGGCTTACACAGCTCACACAGCTAATGACATCGACGGGAAGACAGCGGCTCACACTGACGTCGACGGGAAGACAGCGGCTCACACAGCTCACACAGCTAATGACGTCGACGGGAAGACAGCGGCTCACACAGCTCACACAGCTAATGACCTCGACTGGAAGACAGCGGCTTACACAGCTCACACAGCTAATGACGTCGACGGGAAGACAGCGGCTCACACTGACGTCGACGGGAAGACAGCGGCTCACACAGCTCACACAGCTAATGACGTCGACGGGAAGACAGCGGCTCACACAGCTCACACAGCTAATGACGTCGACGGGAAGACAGCGGCTTACACAACTCACACAGCTAATGACGTCGACGGGAAGACAGCGGCTCACACAGCTCACACAGCTAATGACGTCGACGGGAAGACAGCGGCTCACACTGACGTCGACGGGAAGACAGCAGCTTACACAGCGTACACAGGAACAATCGCTGTAAGGAAAGATACTCGCAGTGAACCGTTATGGTTCCTGTAGGAGCAGCAAGGCTCGAATCTTGGCTTCGCTAAGAGGCGTCGTAAGAGCGACAAGGCTCGATTACGGACTTTGCTCAGCAGCCCCGTATGAGCAGCAAAGCTCGAATACGGACTGCACCAGGAGGTTACGTAAGAGCGGTAAGGCTCGATTACGGACTTTACTCAGAAGACCCGTATGAGCAGCAAAGCTCGAATACGGACTTCACCAATGGGTTACGTAAGAGCGGTCAGGCTCGATTACGGACTTTACTCAGAAGTCCCGTATGAGCGGCAAGGCTCGAATACGGACTTCACCAATGGGTTACGTAAGAGCGGTCAGGCTCGATTACGGACTTTACTCAGAAGTCCCGTATGAGCAGCAAAGCTCGAATACGGACTTCACCAATGGGTTACGTAAGAGCGGTCAGGCTCGATTACGGACTTCGCTGTTCCTTGTCCTTGCTACCGCTGTGAGATCGTCTCGCTTGCTGGAGAGGATCTCTGGAGCACGTGGTACTTGGGTGGAATGAATTCTCGGCAGAGAATTCCTCTTCCGTGGCTGACGCACGTTCTCGCCTAAAACTGAATTGAAACAGAGCGTTAGGTGGTGCGATTTGCTCGGTTTTGACCGTGGATTCCCAAGACAGATCACTTGCACTTTGATTGCACTGAACACACCAAGTTGCCGAAGTGACTATTAGGGTTGTTCGAATCGAACTGAACGAGGATCGCGTGGTCGCGCCCCTTCTCCCAAAACTTGGGACTCAAGGCGACAGTCTGGCGCCACGTGGCGTTCACGCACAGGCCTGCCGAAGACGTGCCTTGCGTCGATGTTTATAATTCGTCTCGGTCGACGAATTCAAGAGACCAAGAAGGTTCGGGTGGTCCTGCGTGAATGTACGACACTCCGAGTGTCGAGGACAGTGTTTCTACCAAGGAGTGCCTAGACGAAACTATGGATAAACACAAAATGTTTTAAAGTGTCCCTTTTGAAGATAGACTTTGTTAGTCGTTCGAGGTCGAAGCAGCTGGAGTTCTGAGAACTCCGCTTGAGATAACAATTCGTCACGGAAAAGAGCACGTGGAAGCGTGAGAACGAAAGTTGGCTCTTCCATTGCCGTTACTTGTTTTTTAAACATTCCCGCCCGCCTTCGTTGACTCCGGCGACGAACATTCCTCAAAAGGTGTATCGATGGGCAATGGACAAATCTTCGTGATCGGACGCTGCAAGATGGATGAACCTGTTTTGATAGAGACAACTCGGACCAAGTTGTCAGCACCAGGATGAGTCTGTACAACGCGACCCAACGGCCATTTGCTGGGAGGATACCGTTCGTCAATGAGAAGAACTAATGCTCCGATCGGAAGTGAAGGGGACGGCTTTGTCCAATTGTACACCGCGTGAAATCGTTGAAGATACTCTCTTGACCACTTTGTCCAAAAACTTTGCGCCATCTGACATATCTGTTGCCAGCGAGATAATCTGGCTGGTTTGAGGTGGGTCAGGTTCGGCTCGGGAACGAGAGTTAAAGAGTGCCCAACAAGAAAGTGACCTGGTGTCAGAACGTTGAGGTCATCCGGGTCATTGGTCAAGGGGCATAACGGTCGAGAGTTGAGAATCGCCTCGATTCTCGTAAGAAGAGTGTTCATTTCCTCATACGTGAAGAGAGTGGTCCCAACTACGCGTCTCAAATGGTGCTTCATTGACTTTACTCCAGCCTCCCACTTTCCGCCGAAGTGTGGGGCCGCGGGGGGATTGAAACTCCACTTGGTGCCGTCATTGGCTATCAGTGACGCGAACTTCGTTTGTTCGCTAGAGGCTTCTGAAAAGAGCAATTTCAACTGGTGATCCGCCCCTTTGAAATTCGTACCGCAATCGCTAGTTAAGGTGGCTGGAATGCCGCGTCGAGCGGTGAACCGGTGGTAAGCGGCGATAAATGCCTCAGTTGAATAATCGGTCACGAGTTCCAAATGGATCGCAGAGGTTGACAGACAGACGAAGAGGGAAACCCAACACTTGTATGTTCGTGTTGATCTACCCTTCCATGCTTTGAGGGCAAAGGGACCTGCGTAATCAACACCGGAATGTAAGAAGGCTCGAGAAGGATGGACTCGTGATGCGGGCAGATGACCCATGATTTGTTGAGCTTGAACTCTACGGAATCGTGCGCATTTGACGCATTTAAGGATAAATGATCGAACAGGAGCTCGTCCACCAAGAATCCAGTACTTATTCCGTATGTAAGAGAGAGTGTCTTGAGTCGAACCGTGGAGCGTTCTTTCATGCGCGTCTCGAATAATTAGGGTGGTCAATGCTGAGTGCCTTGGAAGAATGTATGGATGCTTAGCGACTGGATCGAGCGATGAATGCTCAAGTCGGCCGCGTACCCGTAACAGGTTATGCTGGTCGAGAAAATGGCAGAGTTTGGTAAGCGGGCTTGATTTTGGCAATTCCATGGCTGTCGAAAGCAGTTTGATCTCAGTTGAAAAATGATGGCGTTGGATAGCTGTGATCCAGAATCGTTGGGCTTCATCGAGCTCCTCAGGGGTGAGGACGTGATTCAGCGACGTGTTAGGAACCCGTCTGGCTCGCAACAGAACTCGTTTACAGATCGCAGTGATGCGGAGTAGTCGTTCAAGGGACGAAAACCGGTAAACAAGATCCCACATGGAGTTATCATTTGAAGCGTGCAGACTTTGAACGATCGAAGACTTTCGTTCTTCCATGGCAGGAGATTGATCTGGAATTGGTGATGGATAACAATTTGGCCATTGTGTAGAATCATCGGCGAGCCATGATGGCCCAGACCACCAGAGCTGATGAATACTTAACTGCGAGGCTGAGAGACCCCTGGTTGCGCAGTCAGCGGGGTTGGTCTTGCCGGAGATGTGCCTCCAGCGGGCTTGAGGCAGCGTTTCTTGGATCAAGCAGACCCGATTCTGAACAAATTCCTTCCAACGAGAGGGGTGGTGAGTTAACCACGTGAGGACAATGGATGAATCTGTCCATAGATGAACACTATGCGTCGAAACGTTGAGGACCCGTTGTACGTGAGAGACCAGCTTCGTGAGCATTACAGCTGCGGACAATTCCAATCGCGGAATGGTCATACGTTTCAGCGGGGCAACCTTTGTTTTTGAACAGATAAGTGAAGTATGAGCTTTGCCAGTAGATTGGGCGACGCGCGCATAGAGAACTGCTGCCATCGCTGTTTGCGAGGCGTCGCAGAAGCCATGAAGGTCAATACTCATCTCGGAGGTCGTTCCAAGCCATCTCGGGATCTCAACTGTCTCCAATCCAACCATTAGCTGCAAAATTCCATGCCAGGTTTGCCTTTGATGGTCAGGCAATTGTTCGTCCCAAGACAGTTTTATCGCCCAGAGTTCCTGCAAGAAGACTTTTGCTCTAATAATAATGGGCGATAGGAGGCCGAGAGGGTCAAAGAATTGAGCGATGCACGATAGGACTGCTCTTTTGGATGGGTGGTCAGAGATTGATCGAGTGAAATGAAAGTGAAGAGCGTCCGATCGGGGGTTCCACGACAATCCTAGGGCATGAGTGACATCGTCCTGAATGGATCTTGCGGAAATGGGGTTGTGGTATTGAGCCGGGATGTCAGTTAAGACGCGAGGATCGTTGCTAATCCACTTCCGAAGCGGAAAGCCGCCCGCCATGCAGAGCTGAGACACCTGCAGCGCTGTCTTCTTTGCCTCGTCGATGGTGTCGGCTCCTCCGTAAATGTCATCAACATATCGGCCGTTCTCCATGATACTAACTGCGAGTGGGAATTTGTGACCTTCGTCTTTGATAAGCTGCAGAATAACCTTAAGAGCGAGATACGGGGCGCATGCTAGTCCGTAGGTCACGGTCGAAAGCTGATAGGAAGTGCGTACGCTGTCTTCCATCCACAGAATTCTCTGGTAGATCTGATCTTCGGGATCAACTAGAATCTGTCGATACATCTTCTCGATGTCGCACGCGTAAATAAATCGGAATCGACGAAACCACACTAATACATCGAAAAGATCTTTTTGCAACTTTGGCCCTGTGTGGAGGATCTCATTGAGGGGCAATCCGTTGGCGACCCGACATGAACCATTGAAGACGACTCGCAGTTTTGTAGTGGAACTACTTTCTCGTATGACTCCGTGATGAGGGAGATAGAAAGCAAGCGGGGGTTCTGGCTCGTTATCGGGGATTCGGGTCATATGTCGTAACTCGTGATACTCCGTAATGAACGAGGCATAGGCTTGGAAATAGGTTGGATCTCTTTCAAACTTTCGCTGTAAGTGATGCAACATCCTTATGGCAGAGGGTTTCGAGTCTCCCAAGTGAGTGGGTGGAAGTTTAAAGGGTAGCCTTACGACGTATTTTCCGCCCGCCGTGCGTGAATGGGTGGAGGCGAAGTGATTTTCGCATTCTTGTTCGGTTGAGGACAGCGTTTTCGTTTTCGAACCGCTGATCTCCTCTTGGTGCCAAAACCGTTCCAGTAAATCATGTAAGTCATGAGTTAAAGAGCAGTGATAAGTTTGAAACTCGACGGCAGGTAAGTGAGTGTGCGCTGGGCCGGAGATGACCCAACCGTGTTTCGATGATTGAGCTATAGGGGCGGTTGAAGGACCTTTTAGAATCGAACCTTCGAGAAGATGCCCGTAAATTTCGGCTCCGAGTATAATATCGATGCCTCCCGGTTTCGCGAAATGTGGGTCAGCTAACAGTAGATTTTGCAAGTGTGGCCAGCTGGCAGGTTCTGGTGAGCCTTTTGGGATCAGTTCGGTCAGTTTAGGAAGAATATATGCAGTGATTTCGAATTCGGCAGAGGAATCAAATCGAGGTTTGATCAGGAGTTGGACGACTCCTCTCGTTTTACTGTCGCATTGTTTTCCGACTCCTACTACTCGGACATTGGATGCCTTTCGAGGGACACGAAGTTTATGGACTAATCTTTCGGTAATGAGCGAGACCTCAGACCCCTGGTCTAAGAGAGCCCGTGCGGGAACAAGCTCTCCGTATTGACTGGTCACTCTGACTTGAGCGGTCGCCAGCAAGACAAATGTTTTCGGCGCATCGATCGAGGAGTGAGCGTGATTGATCGTTAATGAGGGTCTGTCAGCGGTTGATGGCTTAGAGGTTGGAGGCGATTCGGCAGAAGCAGTGTGCGTTGAATCGCGATTTAGAGCCTGTGGTGAGTTTGATCCTGAAACCTGGTGTAAGGTCGAGTGGTGCCGGCGTCCACATTTAGAACAACGCCTTGATGATCGGCACTGTTGGACTAGATGCCGTCTGAGGCAATTGAAGCAGAGCCGGTTGCGTTGTACAAGCTGTTTTCTGCTCTGCACGGTCTTTTGCAGATACGTTGGACAACGAGATAGGTGATGGTTCTCCGAGCAGAGAACGCACGTGGATTCTGGCTCATCATTTGATGAGCTTATGCTGGCAGAATGGGAGCGCGCGGAGTGAGTTCGAGACTGAAGAAGAGGTCGGGACTGTGATTTTTCGAATGATTGGAGTGTTCGGAGTCGCGTCATGAGGAAATCGCTAAGTTGCACCCAAGTTGGCGGCTCTGTGACGGAACCTAGGTGCTGTCCCCATGCCTTGACGGATTCAGGATCTAACCGTTGGACGCAAGTGAATACGAGAACGTCATCCCAGTGTTGGACCGGACGTTTGAGAGTTTCCAGTGTGCGATAGATTTGCATGATTGAAGTATAAAGTGACTCTATCTCGGAAGCGGATTCCTTAGTCAGCCTTTTTAGAGAGAAGAGTGATTGGAGCGTGGAGTCTACGAGAAGCCGTTTATTCTCGTAGAAGGTGGTGATTGATTCCCACGCCCTTTGGAAGTTATCAGAAGTCACAGCGGTGTTCTTAAGAAGTTGCGAAGCAGAACCGACTAAACTACTCTTTAAATATTGAAGCTTTTCCACGGCGGAGATGTTCTCATTCGACAAAATCAAGGATGTGAACAAATCTCGAAATGACAGCCAGTCGCTGAAGGTGCCATCAAATTTTGGCAGATCGATCCGCGGGAGGCGGGGCGCATGACTAAATGAAGTGACAGTTGGCGGGCGAGAAATTGATCGTTCCGGAGATGTTCTGTTTGAATGAGATCGTGGATCATTCAACAGGACGGACATGCTTGCAGCAGTTTCCAAAAAGCATTCCTTTGTGGCTGCATGGATGTCTTCGGAGAAATAAGAATGTTTTCTTACCTGGTGGCGGTCAGTACTGTCTAAGCTGAGCACGGCGAGCATGAGAGATTTGTGTTGCAATTGGAATTCCTCCCAATCACGGTTCAACGCGTCCAGTCTAATCTCTACGCGTTCCCGATTGATTGTTTGAGATTTGAGACTTTCAAACGCTTGGCGATCGACGCACTCAAAATCAGCTGCTGATCAGCATGATGCGCAACGTGGTCAAGTCTCATTTTTGATTCGTCTGTTTTGTCTCCCTCTGTGTATCCGGCTCGAAGGACCAAAATGTTTAAAATGTATAGACGTGAGGCGACAGAGGGATCGACACAAACGAATTGATGATAAAATGAGTATATTTCTTGACCACGCGCTGTTAGACTAAAGTATTCGCGATGATGCTCGTCGGTCTAGGCCGTCAATACTTTGAGCGCCACGTGATAGCGAAGGCTGGAGGGATTGATGACGGTCCTCGTCGTCGGCCGGGGTTGACAGCTCACACTCTTCACGTTGCTTATTTCGTCGCTGCGGAACGACGAAGCTCACACAGATTCCGCTGCTGGTGTCGGCGTCGGGAGGACAGCGGCTCACACAGCTCACAAAGCGGGTAACGTTGACGGGAGGACAGCGGCCCACACAGCTCACACAGCTAATGACGTCGACGGGAAGACAGCGGCTCACACAGCTCACACAGCGGGTAACGTTGACGGGAAGACAGCGGCTCACACAGCTCACACGGCAGATGACGTCGACGGGAAGACAGCGGCTTACACAGCTCACACAGCTAATGACGTCGACGGGAAGACAGCGGCTCACACAGCTCACACAGCTAATGACGTCGACGGGAAGACAGCGGCTCACACAGCTCACACAGCTAATGACGTCGACGGGAAGACAGCGGCTCACACTGACGTCGACGGGAAGACAGCAGCTTACACAGCATACACAGGAACAATCGCTGTAAGGAAAGATACTCGCAGTGAACCGTTATGGTTCCTGTAGGAGCAGCAAGGCTCGAATCTTGGCTTCGCTAAGAGGCGTCGTAAGAGCGACAAGGCTCGATTACGGACTTTGCTCAGCAGCCCCGTATGAGCAGCAAAGCTCGAATACGGACTGCACCAGGAGGTTACGTAAGAGCGGTCAGGCTCGATTACGGACTGTACTCAGAAGTCCCGTATGAGCAGCAAAGCTCGAATACGGACTTCACCAATGGGTTACGTAAGAGCGGTCAGGCTCGATTACGGACTTTACTCAGAAGTCCCGTATGAGCAGCAAAGCTCGAATACGGACTTCACCAATGGGTTACGTAAGAGCGGTCAGGCTCGATTACGGACTTCGCTGTTCCTTGTCCTTGCTATCGCTGTGAGATCGTCTCGCTTGCTGGAGAGGATCTCTGGAGCACGTGGTACTTGGGTAGAATGAATTCTCGGCAGAGAATTCCTCTTCCGTGGCTGACGCACGTTCTCGCCTAAAACTGAATTGAAACAGAGCGTTAGGTGGTGCGATTTGCTCGGTTTTGACCGTGGATTCCCAAGACAGATCACTTGCACTTTGATTGCACTGAACACACCAAGTTGCCGAAGTGACTATTAGGGTTGTTCGAATCGAACTGAACGAGGATCGCGTGGTCGCGCCCCTTCTCCCAAACTTGGGACTCAAGGCGACAGTCTGGCGCCACGTGGCGTTCACGCACAGGCCTGCCGAAGACGTGCCTTGCGTCGATGTTTATAATTCGTCTCGGTCGACGAATTCAAGAGACCAAGAAGGTTCGGGTGGCCCTGCGTGAATGTACGACACTCCGAGTGTCGAGGACAATGTTTCTACCAAGGAGTGCCTAGACGAAACTATGGATAAACACAAAATGTCTTAAAGTGTCCCTTTTGAAGATAGACTTTGTTAGTCGTTCGAGGTCGAAGCAGCTGGAGTTCTGAGAACTCCGCTTGAGATAACAATTCGTCACGGAAAAGAGCACGTGGAAGCGTGAGAACGAAAGTTGGCTCTTCCATTGCCGTTACTTGTTTTTTAAACACTGCTATTGAAGCGGGAGATTAACAAAGCTTTTGTTACAGATACAGCTAATGAACGCAAAACAGAGGAATGGTTTCAAAAATTTCGAATGGGAGGTTATCTTTCTCCGGGAAAGTTCCAGTGCGGAAATGCGACAATGCCCAGAGTCTAGAGCAAGGATGCGAGAGAAGATTTATAGGCTTCAAGTGGTCAGAGTCTCCAGCAACCACAAAACGGGACGGACCATTAATCTTCCGGCTGATTCTTGTTTTTTCATTCAACAACAATAAAGAAACAGAGCGTGACTGTGACTGCGGCATAGACGAAGGCATTGCCATTCCCGATCACAAGCATAGTGTCTGGACCAGAATGCGAAAGAAAGCATCTGCGTTGCAGGCCTCACCATAAGGCCAGGTGACTTTTCCGAAGTCGATGAAATGAGAACATATTGAGCTTTCCCTGCTTTCCATCGGTTTGCAGACAGAGTACTTCCGATTTTCATATAGTCCGTTACAGCTCTCTCGGTACACATGAAGTACTTATTACAGAATACGTACAACCGATTTCGTGTTTCTCACTATCTTAACAACAATGAAGGGAATTTCTCAACAGCGAAGCGCGCGAGTTATACAGTACAGTTGCAGTCGATGCAACACTACAGTCTTCGACAAGCACACATTCCGCGTGAACAATAACCGCCAAACATAACCGTGTCGTTGTCTGAAGGAAGTCACCTATAATGATGAATTAAAGAACCTTATTGAACCGGATTCAAATCAGACTCTAAGCAATATTGCACAAAAATGGGAGTGCCATGTTGCATAGTTTCAAGACACCTAAAATTAATCGGAAAGAAGCTGGATAATTTTGCATCTCACCAGATGACACAGCAGAATATGTTACATCTATTTCAGAGTTGAATTTCTTTTACTGCGCGCAATAAGAGGGATCACTTTTTACAAGGAATCGTGACCAATGAAAGTGGACCGTGTTCAATAATCGAAAACTATCTGAACGATGGTTGAAATGCGACAAAGCTCGAGAAAGTTCAGAGAAACAAGCACTCTTTCAGAAAGAGTTACGGTGACAGTTTGCTGGCCTGTAAACTATTCCTGTCTTAAACCAGGCGAAACAATTAAGGCGGAGAAACATTTTGCGGGAACTCAACAAATGCACGAGAAACTTTCTGAACCGCAACCAGCGTTGTTGAATAGAAACGCAGTTCTGTTAGTACACGACAATTCCCGACCACACTCTTCGAAAGTGATCCTCAAAAAAATTAAATACTTGTTATATGAAATCCTTCCGCATCCTCCGTATTCCCCTGACTTAGCACTAACCGATTCTCATTTATTTAAACATTTACAACACTTTCCAAGGGTTAAAATATATTCAATAGTAAGATGGATGTTAAAAATGCATTCGATGATTTTCTTGTCCCAAAAAATACAAATTCCTTTGAAAAAGGAATAAAATCGCTTGTGACACGTTGGCGTAAGTGTATCGAATCAGATGGAAAATATTATGATTAATAATGTTCTTTAAATTAATAAAGTTACAATTATCGAAATATTTAGTTCCAAATCCACCATTTCATGTGAAGCAACGTAATACTTGTGCTTATGGCTGCGCGTCGAAGTCCGTTCTTTTATACGGTTGACATCTTTTGTCAATCACACATATCATTCGCAATTTTTTCATATGCGTAACGATTCCCAGAAATCCCTCATATTACGTTCATCGTTTTAAAACTATTTGATTTTACATAAAAACAATTGGTAGATTTTTAAGAAATTCAAAATCTAATTCGGTTTCAGAACTGGTTTAATTTCAATCATTTTAAAATAAATATGCATAAAATGATAATGATATTACTGAAATAATTATTGTGTATACATATCTAATCGAAAATTGAAAAATTTTACTACTGCGATACTGTATAATTGAACCATTTGAACAAAAAGTTCTGAAATCTAGAACAACTTATAACTTCTTTCTGTCAATTAATAACAAAATTTATATAGTTACTAATGTTAATAACAAAGTTTAGTAGTTGAACAATATGAATATGAAAATTCACATAGTCGTGAACATCAAGACAAAATATGAAAATCGTACTATATTATTGGTTAAGACTGGCAACAAGTAATTTAGAACAACACACTAAAATAAATTATTTTCGAAGTACACAATAAAGGAGAAAGTTCCACTCATTTTGAATTCTATTATTACGTACTTTCGATTTAACTTTTTCAACATGCAAAATTTACAGATACAACAAGAATATATACATTGAACAACTATAGAATAAAACATTCATGTTTGGTTTTCATACATGGATATGTTCACGATATGTTTATATATTGTGTAAACAATATATTTCTGAGTTATGAGATTATTTTGTAGCGGAATTGAAAATATTATACATTTATGAAATATTAATTTCCGAACTTTTCAATAAAATATTATTATGTGTTATTTGTTTTACTTACATTCCATGAAATGCAGTGGTTAAATAAAGTTCAATGCAGTCGATTAGAAGTTCATACTATATTAGTTCTCTGTATCAATTTTCTGAATAATATAAAATAAATTTAACCTTTTAAATTTATAAAATTTGCAAAGCAAGTAAATACCTAGGATACTACGTAATAGAAACTGGATGTTCCACAGAAGAAGTATAATAAACCATTTACATTTCTTCTTTTAAATAATTAATATGTTTATGATGACATTGATATTTCCTATATCTATCACCGTCATTAACATAATTCGGACATACTTCTTTGCGGAAGCATATAATATATATCAAGATAATTGATATTAGTCATATACAACAATATTAAATAATTATATACAATATTTTAGTCCAATGTAAAATCGACTTATTGAAAAATGTCATGCTACATATGATTTTACCATTTAATGGCATATTCTCATATGTTACATATAGTATAAGTTTTCAAGTATTCAGAAAATTTTTTGGAAACACAGGTATACAATCTATAATTGTAAATCTACGTCATTATTGAAAAATTCAAGTACATAAGACCAATTCAAGTAACACAAAAGAAAATGAAATTATTATTATTATTATTTTCTTAGTAATTTCAAAATAGGAGTCTTGCTGATATAAACATACAGGGTATTAGCGTTAGTTTAGATCACCGCTTTTGTCGATAGCAAGAGTAGAAAATGACAAAGTACAAAATTGTATGCCCTACTATTTCCAATCCAGCAATGTGTGACTATTCTTGTTTAAAATTTTTTTACGAAATAAAGGTGTTCTTCTTATACAAAATGCCATTTTTGTATGTCATATGAAGATGGCTGTCAAGACGAATTCAGACGCATGATAAACGATATCCTTCAGAGTTCAAAGAATAGAAATTTCTAATAACTTCTAGTAATTTCTAAGCTGTTGTTGTAAATATTTGTATTATATCGACGTTTCTTCTACGTCTACTGTTAAAAAAGTTCATTGACATCTACGAATCTATTTTGTAAATTTTATAAATACTACAGACATTATGACAACTATATTACAGACACTACCAAAAATTTAAAAGGAATATAGAATTTCATAGAAGCCCCCCCCCCCAAGAAAGAGAATGAGTTACAATATATTGAATAAAAATATGTAATTATTTAGATATTAATCAACGTGTACAAACTACCAATTGATTAATAAATATATAGAGTACATGAATATATCAAATATGTATATAAAAATATTAAATTATATATAACATTAATTAATAATTGTGAATTATACATATTAAATAATGTTCTACTGATAGCAATAATAGCAATCAATTGTAACTTAATCTACAGCAAAATTCAAGTCCGAGATTAATCATAATATAGACAAATTACTGAAAAAAAAATGGAAAAATAGAAAAATATAGCTTTTCACCGAATCAGCGCGGGTTGAGAGTTTAAATTCATCACGACGGTTACGACGGTCCTTAAAACATATCTTGTCAAAAATAAATCAAATGAGAATGTTTGGACGATGCTATTTACTTACACGTCCGGATAATGTTTTCCAAGAGTTTTTATCCAGGTTCCAAGTGGATATCGCGCTCCAGTTTGACAAGCATGGCCGAGTACCTGTTAAGCCTCGTAGACGCCCGTATAATCGACGACGTAAACGTTACTCAAATGGCCCGGTGTGTGTACACCGTCGACCATTGCGATTCAGAACAACAGGCCGCCATTAATATTCATAAGGGCCGAGCGTGTAATTTCGTTTTTATGTGCTCGCACACATTAATTCTCTCACGGCTCCGGAATCGAATTGATTCTTGGTTCTCAGCAATTTCTTTTTAATCTTCCCGGCCCCTGAAAAGGGACGAGCCTCCCGTGATTTTTCTCGGCTCTCGGAGTTGGCGTTTATCAATTTCCCAAGCTATCCACGACAAAACGGCAACTCTGGTCCGGCTGTTTCTCCGTTTAGCTTGGCGGGAATTTGCGGCTCAATGGGCGCTCCGACAACTTCCACACTCTGTCTCTACGCGCCCTTAATCCTATGGAGTTCCAGGGCGACATAATTAATTGCATACTTATCGAAAAACCGTAGAGAGAAGTGGCGCACGGTACGTCGTGGAACTTCTATCACGGTCCTCGGTCGATCAAGTCGAAGTCGCTGAACTTTTTCGAAATTTAGGAAACCGCTACCCAAGGACCATCGTTCGTTGGAAATTGTGTTCATTCGTAAATGGTAAAATAAACAACCGTGCCGGGCTCTCAACGAGAAACAATGAGTCTCGGGATGGAAACGGAGCAGAGGGAGACGAGGATTGGTGAGGAGGATCCTTCAGCCTCGATCGTGAGGGGTTCATGCGAATGACTTTCTTGAATATTCGTCGATTCCTCATCGTTTATTTCCGCGATAACGTATGCGCGACCGATAAATCGATGGCGCCAGACCATGCCACTGCGATTTAAGCGTCCGCCAGAAAGGCGAATCGGCCGAGGATATGCAATTACCTTTTCTTTTAGTCGTTTCTCTCTCTCTTTTTTTTCAATTGCCAGAGATGATGGTCAGTGACGTATCCCGTTTCCGCGTGTATCGTTAAACTTCCTAACGTCACTAGAAGAAAAAAGGGGGAAAAAGGAAAAAAAGAGAAAAACAGATACCCCGTTTATTCCACGCTTCATAAATTTCAGATTATTTCCCATTTCGCCTATCCTGCGCCTATTCATGGTTTGCGGTCCCGATGAAAACACTCACGCGGTTTGTGTTTGTCCCATTTTGATTTTATGTCCGAAGAGTTCTTTTTGCTGACAGGAAGGGGGAGGAGGAGGGGAAAAATACCAATGAAAATGATAAAAAAAGGAGAAGAGAAAAGAAGGTGTCATTTGTCCTGGAAGGCCGAGCAATTCGAGTCAACGCATTGCTCGAATTGTCCTGTTCATTAGAATAATTAATAACGTTCCTTGAAGACTTTTTCCTCCCCTCTCCCTTTCTCGTTTCTCTTTTCGTCCCACCTACAGAGCAAGTATGATTTGCGCATAAGCGAACACGGCATACATTCTTTTTCAATGTTTCGCCGTAGCATATAATTTTTTCAACAATTTTAATTGAAGCATCAAAGCGGGCAATCGTATTGACCAGCCATCCACCTCGAGAACTCGTGCTCCTTTCCTGTCCGTTGAATCCTGCGTGTCGTCGCCAGCTTTTCTTTTCATTAGTACGAAAGTCG